>PVJA010023129.1:20599-33486 GCA_004027025.1 Myocastor coypus
AGATCAAGTTCTTTTTAATCTGTACAATACATACAACACTGGTGAAACTACTGGAAATTCTTGCATCTTTATTTTACTGTTTTTTTTTTCTTTTATAAAGATTTATTTATTTATTTATTGTTTCACAACCTTTGCTTGTTTATTCACTCATTTTTATGGCCGGCTCAGCCCGCTCTGAGGGCAGGGCTGGCGCAGCATGTGGTGCCCGGGATCGAACCGCGGTCCCTGAAGCCACCCAAGCTTTCCCAAGCAGGCGCTTTAGACCACTGAGCCATTCTGCCGAGCCCTGTTTTTTTTTTTTTTTTTTAAAGCATCTCTTTAGCAGACATAATTAGGGATGAGATGATAGGATGAATGGGATTTGCATGAAAATACTCCGAGCTTGAGACAGAGACAGAATGAGAGCCAGGTGTGGGCGGTAGACGCGGTTCCTCTGAGAGTGGAAGGTGGCAGCGGACGTACACCCAACGCCAGTCACTGATGTCCATACTCAGTCACACCAGTGATACTCTAAGTCAACACGACACAACACGCCAGCCTGGCTCAGAGAGCCTCTGCAGGCGAGGCTGAACAGCTGTGCTCAGGGGCTGCCTGCTCCCAGTTTACAGGCGTGCTCTTCCCTGGATCCCGTGCCTTGAGGGAAGTGAAATTCCAGGCTAAGCTGGAACATGAATATATCCAGAACTTCAAAACACTATGAGCAGGTTGTAAAAGAATGGGTGTTGATAAAATCATTCCTGTGGATAAATTAGTCAAAGGAAAGTTTCGGGACAATTTTGAATTTGATCAGTGCTTCAAGGAATTTTTTGATGCAAACTACGATGGAAAAGAGTCTGACCCTGTGGCTGCCAGATGAGGTCGGAAGGCCGCAGTGGCTCCTTCTGTTCTTGCTCCAGCTCTGAATAAACTAGCGTGCACCCTGGCATGGCCAGCCACGGGAACTCTGCCCCCGCCCACCCACACTACTGACCAGGCCTGCGCCCAGCTGCAGCGGGAAGAAGCAGAGCACAGCAGCCAGACCCAGCCAGGCGCTCTGGATGGGATCAAGATTGGTGGATCCGGATCCGAATTTTGATAGGTGCTAATGGCATAGCTTCACCAAAGTGCAGAGGTCATACAAAATGACAAAGAGAACGGGCAAGATGCAATCTCGGGTCCCGAGCCCACCCAGAATAAATACAGAAGACACTCGGATGGAAGAAAATAGGTATCATGCAACCAGAACCTCTGAGTTGGTAGCATCTGAGGTAAACAGAGAAGTTCAGAAATGTACAGAGGAACTCGGGTCACAGATAACATCTCAAGAAAAAAAAAAAGAAATGCATGAAGTAATAGAATCTGAAGTGGAAAAGCAACTGCAGAAAAGGATACAGGAAGTAACCTCTGAAGTAAAAGAAGACCTCTCTAAATTAATAGCATCTAAATTAGGGTAACAACTGCAGAAAGGTAGAGAGGAGATCAGAGCAGAAACAGTCTCTGAAATAGAGAGAAAAAGGATAACTATAAGGAAAGACTTAAATGCTACTAAAGAAGACATTGATAAAAAATTAGAGGAGAATAGAAAAATGATGGTATCTGGGTGTGGTGGTGCATGCCTGTAATCCCAGCACTTGGGAGGCTGAGGCAGGAGGATCAGTGTGAGTTTGAGACCAACCTGGGCTACAAAAGTGAGCTCAAGGCCAGCCTGAACTGCATAACAAGACCCTGTCTCAAAACGACCAAAAAAAAAAAAAAAAAAAAAAAAAAAAAAAAAAAAAAAAAAAAAAGATGGATTCCCTGAATAAGCAATATAGGAAAGAGATAGAGTGCATGAAACAGTTTCAAAGAGATACACAAGAAAATAAAATCTCAATCACCAGCTGGCAACACCGTACGAACGAAAGTGAAGATAGAGTTTCCGATCTTGAAGGCACAGTCGCAGCTAGTGAAAAGGTTGCCTTTGGAATCAAGCGGGACAAAGAGCAAGAGGACGAAGAACATGGGACTTCATCACAAAATTATGAAGGGAGGGAGGTTATATTTTCTCCCTAGAGACTGAACTGAAGGTGATATTTTGGAAGTAGAAAGTACTGTTCTTTATATTAAGTATGTATTTAGTATACGTTAAAAAATAAAAAAAAGCAAAAAACAAAATACTACATGAGCCAGGGAGGAGTAGGGAAGAGAAGAGTGGCTTTGAGCTGACCCCTTGCTGAAGGTGGGCTGCGAACTGACGCAGTGCATCCTGAGAGCCACCGCTACATCGCTGAAGATGGATGGGACTATTAGACTCCTCTGTCTGCTTTTGCTTGTATTTGAAACTCTGCTTAATAAAAAATAGGGGACACAGGAGGAACACTGAGGATAATCAGGGCAGAGGGGAGGGTTATGCTGGGGGCGGTGACGGAGCAGGGTGGAGGTAGCTGGGAGGAAGAGGAAGGAGTCTAGAGAGAGAATACATTACAGGGGTGGGGTCGGAGAACAATGTCTGTAGCCTTAGGGCCGGGGAGATAGCTCAGTAGAATAAGCCCTTGCCTGGCAAGTGCAAGGGCCTGAGTTCAATCCCTGGTTCCACAAAATCAACAAACAAACAAGTAAACATCCATAGCCTTATTATTTAAATAAAGAAAACAGTGGCGCCAGACACAGAGAGCTAGGGAGTGCCCCCAAGGCCACACACACAGCATGATCAAGAAATATAGCAAGTGTTTTTTTTTTTTTTTTCCAGAACTGGGGATTGAACTCAGGCCTTTGCACTTGCCAGGCAAGCGCTTATTCTACTGAGCTATCTTCCCAACCCAAGTGAGTGTTTAAGGTAAAAAATTATAGTGCGTTTTGCTCTCATTTGCTGAGGGTCTTCAGCTGCACTGCAGTGCTGCTTTGATGTCCTGAATCAACTGAAAACATTTCCTTTCCTTGACCTTTTGACTTTGGTAAGAGCTGGAAGTTGCCTGGTACCGAATCTGGTGCCTGGGGTGGATGAAGACACAGCGTCATGTCTTTGTGGGCTGCCTGCTGTTGGGGACACCAAGCAGCAGCATTCCATGCGGATTTTAACCTCACCTGGCAGAGATGCTCAGGGATTGAATTCAGGAATTTATACTTGCCGAGTAAGCACTTACCCTACTGAGCTATCTCCCCAGCCCCAGGGGATGTATTTTGAGAGGAATTCATAGCAATGTACTTTTCCTCTAATATGTTTTTAGAATTTGGATATTCACAATAGAGTTTGACCACACCTTATGGAAGAGGATTGGCAAGAAGCCACGGCCTGTGTCCTGATCCCCAGTCTATTTCTAGTCACTGTCCCACAAGCTCTCCTGTCCCCACGTGGCTCTCATACCCAGGCAGGATGATATCTTCCTTGCCCCGGGACACCACATGACTAATTCTGGTCCAATCAGCTGCAGGAAGGTTTGCCTGCGCTTCTGCCTCATCTCTGTGACACCTGCAGTGCCCACACTGGCCTTGGCACCCAAGGATGTTGTCTCTTGGGTTCTGAGAGCTGCATGCTTGTGTGCCCTCTGCAACCCTGCATGTGCACACACACACACACACACACGCACACCCTGGGAGCTGTCCTGCCTGGAGCAGTAGCCTTGATTCTCAACTTAGAAAGTGTGAGATGTTAGATGTTAGGACTGGACTGGATTGGACCTGGATGTGTCAGAAAATAGAGGTTCGGATACAGGGAGAGTTGGTAAGAAGGGAGAAGAGTGACAGGAAGAGGAGGGGGGATGGAAGCCGGGACTTGAGGACAGGAGTTTGGAGCCAGGAGGGTGAGCGCAAATAAAAGCAAGGTAGGATCAAAGAGGGAGCTGGGAATGGGAGGTCTTATGTGGTCACTAACGAGGCACCAGGACATCTGGGGACTTCAGTGGCTGTGCGTCGTGGCCCCAGCCAATGACACTATGGACACCAGCACCCATCCTCTCAGTACCACGTCCCAGGTTGGCCTGGTGCTGTGTCCTGGTAGTGTTGGACTTGTCCCAGGTTTGAGAGCCCATTCCAATGCCAGAGGCTCTGGTCCTGCTGTCCCAGGTCCTGCAGACGCGGGCGCTGGCCATGGTCCTGAAAGGATTCCCGCGTTGCTCAGGTTGACCAGAGTGGTGACGCAAGATCTAAGAGTGGTGACCACACTCACTTCTGCAAAAGGAGACACAGAGAGGTGTGTGGCTGAGGAGGGTGACAATACAGAACAGCTCCTGGAGGGCTTACTGAGGAACCTGGAGGAATTCTGAGAAGCATTGTCCCGCAGTTGCGAGGGCTCAGGGAAGTTACACCACAGGCCTGCGTCACCTGTCCCATGGGTGCTGCAGGAGTCCCTGGCTCCAGCTTTCCTCAGTCATGGTCACCATGACAGCCAGGAATGTTGATTCCCATGAATCAGTTCTATGGCACCATGGTGAACACATGGATGGCACCTGAAGGGATGTGTGGATCACTGGGTGGTGGTGTTCAGATGTGGTGACAGGGGTGAAGTGATTCTGTGAGCAGCTGTGAGCTGGTGGGGTCTTTGGACTCGGATTCAGCAAAGGGAAAGGGAGGGCCCCATACTTGGGGGTGGGGTGGAGTGGGGCAGGGTGCAGAAGTTCCCATGCTTGGACCCGAGTGGACACACCAATAAGGCTGCAAAGACACAGCATGGCTGTGCGTGTGGTGTGGGTGATGAGCGTGGCCCTGGGGCCTACCCTTCACTGGGGGTGAGAAGGAACAAAGACGAGCCTTGTGGGGGGCAGGAAGGAAAGGAAAAGGAGGAGGCAGAATAAACCATGAGTGGGCCAAGAAATACGGAAAAGGTTTACAGAACTTCTGAAGCCCACTTTTGCCTATGAAATAGAAAGCTAGGAGTGTTTAAAATAGCACCAATGCCGGGTGTGGTGGCTCACGCCTGTAATCCCAGCACTCGGGAGACTGAGGCAGGAGGATTGGTGTGAGTTCGAGACCAGCCTGGGCTACAAAAGTGAGCTCAAGGCCAGCCTCAACTGCATAGTGAGACCCGGTCTCAAAAAGACAAAAAAAAAAAAAAAAAAAAAAAAAAAAAAAAAAAAAAAAAAAAAAAAAAAAAAAAAAAAAAGCACCAAATACACAAGCTGCTTAGGTTAAAACAAGGTGCACAGATATGTATGCTGTTATGGTTTATGTCTAGTTGTCCCCCAAAGCCTAATGCAATCATGGGACAGAGGCTTCTAAAGTTGATCCACTGGGATTATGTGTTTTAGTACCAATGGGATTATGGGTCTGAGTCCTTCTGGGATTACGGGTGTGGCCTAAGGCAGATAGACTGAGACGGAGAGCATGAGTGTAATATAGCGACAGAGAGACAGACTGGCACTGTTGCTCTCTGCTGCCCTGGTTGGTCGGTTGCCTCTGTTGAGATTGTTGCTGTTCCGCCACCATGAACTGGATACTCTCTGCCCTGTTCCACTCAGCCTTGGGCCAGCCGAATATGGACTGAAACCTCCAGTAAGTGTGAGCTAAATAAACCTTTCCTTCCTTCATTTTGGGTGTCAGGTATTTGTACCAGCAACAAGTAAAAAGTAACTAAGACATATGAGCTCAAGGCCAGCCTGAGCTGCATAGTGAGACCTTGTCTCGAAAAGACAAAAAAAGAGAGATGGGCGGTAGAGAGACAGCTGAGTGGCATAAGCCCCTGACTGGCAAGTGCAAGGTCCTGAGTTCAATTCCTGGCACAAAATAAATAAATGAGTAAATGAATAAATAAATAACTTTTAATGGAAAAACATAGAAAAAAGTCATTTGTAGCTTCGAGGTAGAGGAAATTCCTCAGGGCAGGCCAAGAATATCAGCCACAAAACAAAGATCAATAAATTGGGTTTGCCAGTTTTAAAATCTACCCATTTGAGAAACGCCTTTATGGAGACAAGAAAACCAACTCCAGCTTAGAAGGCATTTGCCAGCCACGCGTCTGATAGGTGACACACGTGAGTCTCCAGAGGCCTCGCAGCACCCTGCTAGCCATGGTGCGGGGATGGGAGGTGTGAGCTCAGGGCTCAGGAAATAAGATTGCAGATGGCAAGCGAGCGGTCCACTGTGGGTGCAGTCACTGGCGGGACACAAACAAAAGCCGGGCTGAGATTTTATTACCTTAACCCGCAGAAGGGCTGAGGGAAACCTATCAAATCTGACAAGAACACAAAACTAATCAAACCTCTTGGAAACCAGCTTGGCTTTCATGGAATTCCACACCCCATGTGACCTGGCACTCCCCTTCGCACTCCTCGGCTGGGGGCATTATTGATTATTGATTGATACCCAGTACTGAGAGATGAACTCAGGGTCTTCACATGGAGCTACATCCCCAATAATGTTTCTTTAAAAAATATTTATTTGGTATAAGGTCTCACTATGTATCTCGGACTCATAGAGATTCTCCTGTCTCAGCCTCCCCAGTGCTGGGATTACAGGAGCGTGCCACTATGCCCGGTTTTGGTGGCTGGCTGTGCCTATATGGGGTGGGGCCAGTGTGGTGCCTGGGGATCAAACCCAGGTCCTTGCTCTTGCCAGGCAGGTGCTTAGACCTCTGAGCTATCTTCCCGCATCCCCCCAGCCCTTCTTGTGTTTTTGTTTTGAGACAAAGTTGCTAAATTTGTCTCCAGACTGGTCTCCAGTCTGGGTTGTCCTGCCTCGGCACTCTGGGATTATATGTATGTGACACACCCTGCTGTACTACTCCTAAGACTGCCAAAGCAAATGAAAACATCTGTCTTCATTATCTATAATGGAATATATATATATATATATAGTGCAGGTAGAGTGCCCAAGCTGCCGCTGTAGCATGAAGTTCTACTTTGTAGCAAAAGGGGGCGGTGGCTGAGAAAGGCAGCTCCGTGTGCGCGTGTGCCCTTCCGTGAGCTCCGAAGGCTTCATGCTATGTGGCTTACCCAGGATGACGGGTTGAAGAAGGCAGGAAGCCACAGGAACAGATGTCAGACCGGCTGCTGCTAGAGCCCGGAGGGAAAGTGATTGGCTGACCCCGGAGTGATTGGCATTTTGGGGGCACCGGAAGTGTTCTGCTTGGTGGTGTTTGTTGATACTCAGCGATAGTGGTTCTCACAGAGTAGCACGTGGTTGTGATTCACAGAGCAGGATGCCCCCCCCCCACCGCCACACACTCGGGATGCCTGACTGCTCACAGGAGGCTGGCCCCAAGCAGGACATTCCCCGAGAGCCTCCCTCTCACTGACTGCCGTGTACCTGGTCCCTGTGCACAGGGACAACAGCAGTACTCCCATCCGCTGAGCGCCTCCTGTGCTGTAGGCACTGTTGGGCAGCGCGCTTTCCTAGTAGGAATCCATGTTACGTGTGCGTTCTCAGGGCTCCCATCTTACAGATATGGAAACTGAGCCACAGAGGTGTCGTGGGTGTGTAGTTTGCGCACACAGGAAGTCGGTATATCCAGTTTTGTGTTCTCACTATTGGGGTATCCAGGGGACGGGAGCCCTGAGAGGGGCTGCAGAGGGTCGCTGGCTCCCGGGGAGCAGCTGTTCTCCGTGACTTAAGAGGCTGGAGCCAGGCCTGAGGAGGGGCAGGCCGAAGAGGGATGCGTGGATGGTGCCCAGGGGGTGGGGCCCTGCAGGATCCGGCAGTCCGACCCCGCGGCCCCGCCAGCGAAGGAGGAGGCTCCTCCGTCCGCCTCTGCCTTCCTCCCTCCCACGCCCGTCCTGAATCATAGGCGCCCAGTTCCTGTGGGCAGCGTGTGCCAAGTACCAACTACGCTTCTTCAGTTCCCAGGAAAGAGGAGCGCTCGCCCCAGTCCCGGGTGTCTTCCCTCGCGGGGTGGGGGCGGCATGGAGCCTCTCGGGCTGCTCCTCCTGCTCTTGGTCGCAGGTAAGCGCCCTCTGCCCCCGTGGTGCCTTCTTCCTTTGGCTGGCTGGCCGGCATGGGTGACACGGTGTGGCGGAGCGCGAGGAGGAAGAGCTGGAAGGTGCTGTCACCTGCCCGTCCTGTCCCGCCTTGCCGGGCTTCACCTGCTCCCTCTTCCCCTCCGGCCATGCCCTCAGACCTCAACTTCGGACTAGAGGCATCCTGGGGTGCAGGTGGGAGGGGCTGCTGAACCCTGGCCTCGCAGGAGTGGAGGGGAGGCACAACCAGATGCACCCCAGCAAAGCTCGATAGGAGTCCCCAAAATGATGACCCAGGGAAGACCAACTGGCAGCTTGGCAGGGTGGGCAGGACGGAGGGAGACAGACCCCAGGCCGAGATCTGTGTCCTAGGGAACCCTGGGAAGAGGCTGCAGGGGAGGAAGGGGCTGAAGGCTTGTGTCACCCAAAGCCTGCCACGCAAGTCCCTCCCGGTGGGGACAGGCCCTTCCTTTTATTTGGAGACAGGTTATCCCTGAGTTACCCAGGCTGGGCTAGAACTTTTGACATCCTGATCATACCTGGCTGAGGATCTCTGGCTCCCCCAGGGCAGTGGGAAGTCCTGGGTACAGGGAGGACCATACCCGCAGGGTCTTGCCCCTCTGAGTTTTGGGGGAGTCCATCTGTGTGAGGCAGGGGTGCTGGGGAGGATGCCCAGGGTCTCTAGCTCCACAGTGCAGGCCATCGGCATGTCAAACTCATTTTTCTTTGCTTTATTTTTTTCTTTCTCCTCCTCTTCCTCTTGTTCTTTCACATTCTTCTCCTCCTTTTTCTTCTTCTACTTCTTTTTTTCTCTTTTCGAGACAAGGTCTTTCTATGTAGCTTAGGCTCACTTTGCAGCCCAGGCTGGCCTCGAACTCACAGTGATCCTCCTGCCTCAGTCCTCTGTGGGCTGGGTTACAGGTGTGTGCCACCATAGCCAATCTCACAGTAGTGGTTGGAGCTAGGCCGAGGGGAGGCAGGTGTTCCAGGTGGTCCCTTACAGACCCTGCCCTGGGTTGGACTAGAACTTCAAGACCAGCCCCTCCTCCCCAGAGAAACCCCAGAATAGCAGCCTCGTGTCTCCCCTAAAATAGTTCTAGACAAGTCCTTCCTGAAAGGGGAACAAAGCCATCGAAATAGGGAAGCTGGAAGTTAAAGGTCAGGATGGCAGAGAATGCAGTGTTAGTACCATTGTGGATGGCCAGGGCATTGGAGGGCCACCAGACCCGCTCTCGGGCTGGAGAGAGGACAGCAGAGGCCCTGGGCTCATGTGAGAGGGGAGATGTGGAGAGTGGGACTTTGCAGATGAGGGGGCTCCAGAGAGGGCCTGCTGCTCCTCCAGTCACCCGGCAGTGAGCTGAGCAGCCAGGAGTGCTTCCCACCAGCAGATGCCACAGCGGGAGCTCCCTCAGCAGCCTGTGGGAGCACCCAAGGTCCTGCTGGGCTCCATTCAGTCAGTTGCACATAGTAGTTGCTCAATAAACCCTCAGCACATGAATGAAGGCAGGAGTCGCTGTCTCCCCTCCAGAGCTGTCCCGAGCCCACAACACTACAGTGCTCCAGGGCATGGCGGGCCACTCCCTGCAGATCTCCTGTCCCTACGACCCCCTGAAGCTCTGGGGGCGCCGCAAAGCCTGGTGCCGGCAGCCACGCGAGGAGGGCCTATGCCAGCGTGTGGTCAGCACGCACAGCCTGTGGCTTCTGGCCTTCCTGGAGCGGCGGAACGGGAGCACAGCCATCATGGACGACGCCCTGGGTGGCACCCTCACCGTGACACTGCGGGACCTCCAAGCCCAGGACGCCGGCCTCTACCAGTGCCAGGCCCTCCGTGGAAGGGAGGCTGACACCCTCCACAAGGTACTGGTGGAGGTGCTGGAAGGTGAGCACCTCTGGCCTTGGGCCAAGGCTGGGATTCTTGTTTGGGACCCTTTGTGAAGCAGCATCTTTGGAACCCTGGGAAAGCCCACAGTCTAGGTCTCAGATAGCTAGCTGTACGGGTTGCTCACTGCACAAGCAAGCCCAATCCAGGCTGTGCTCCTGGCGCAGGGCTGTGTCACCTGCCGGAAGGGCATCGTTCTGTGATTTGCATGAAGACGATGTCTGTTTTGGCCCTGCTTCCTCCAGCCCTTGTACCCTAGCAGATTAATGTATCCCTTCACCTGAACAGCCAGAAGACCTGCAGCCGCTGTGCGCACCAATCTGGTGCAGAAAGACACTCTAGAGAGGAGGCTTGCTGTGCGGGGCCTCATCTTCTCCTCTTAAAACGGCTTCTGGGCTAGAGCTATAGCTCACGGCGGAGCACTCACCATAGTGTGGGAGGTTCTGGGCGCCACTGCCGATACTATACACACACATACACGCATGCATGTACACATTTCAGTGGAGATGTTGGCATCTGTCCTGGTGGCCCCAGGAGTTCCTGTGGGTGCTCTGGAGCAGGGGAGTGAGGGACACTCCACACAGACCTCTGGCCCCTGCCCTGGCCTGGGGTCCTCACTCAGGAGGTGACTTCCAGCTGGAGCTCTGGGCCTCCTCTCAGAACAGTGTCCCTGAGGGGAGCAGCTTCAGGTCAGATACTGCCACTCCCCACCCCCGTTACCCTAGGAACAGGATCCAGAATTGCATTTGTCTTGGGGAGAAAGGAACAGGGGACCTCAGGGCTCGGGGCATGGATCCCACCCCCTCACTTTCCTAAGGAGCCGGAAAGGGAGAGACCTGGATTTGCAGCCCTATCAGGGTCCAAGGCCCGGTGGACTTCCCAGAGTGGTCGGCCAATAGTTGGGCAGGGAGCAGGACCCAGGCAGCGTAGGCAGCGCGACAGGTTAGATCCCCTTGCAAAGCTGCGCATGTGTTCTTTGCAGAGCTTGTGCCAGGGCTGCGTGTTAGTAAGATGCTGCTGTTGTGCTACCCTGGGGAGCCATCACCCCGTCCCTTGGGGTACACAGGGTGAGGGATTTGAGCGCCCCTGGACCTCCAGGGCACCTGCACCTGTGGGGTCCTCCCACCCTGGTAGGGCCTGCAGCACACGGGGGTCAGCAGCTCATGCCCCTGTCTCCATCCCCAGACCCACGGACGCTGCAAGAGGACAGGGACATCTGGGGCTCCGAGGAGTCCGAGGCCTTGGATGGGGTCCAGGTGGAGCAGAGCATCTCCAGGTATTGCGGGGCCGCTTTCTCAGTGTCCACAGGCTTTGGCCCCTCAGAGGTGGGCTTGGGATGGGGAGGGGTTCTGTACCTGAAGGCAGGAAAGGGCCTCCAGGTGTGGCCTTGCTGAGACCCCCTGCAGCCTGGTGGGGTGTCTGGGTGGGGCGTGTGCAGCGGTCCACACTCAGGTTTTCCTGAATCACTGGTCGAGACCCCAGGACAGGCAGCCTTCCTTTATTCCCTGGTGGTTCCACAAGCTGGCAGTACCAGTCCTGTGACCACATGCCCAGTAGCGTGCCCGCTCCAGGGATGGCTGCAGGCTGCCAACCTGGGAGCTGGCACGTATCAGTGCATCTTTTAGAGCAGTGGTTCTCAACCTTTCTAATGCGATGACCCTGCAATACAAGTGCCTGCATGGCAAGTGCAAAGTCCTGAGTTCGATCCCAGGCTCTGCAAATAAATAAATAAATAAATAAATAAATAAATATAAAGAAAAAGAAACCTGTAATTTTGCTACAGTTATGATACAGAATGGCTTTAGGCAACCCCTGTGTTTTGGTCGTTCGGCCCCCACTGGGGTCGCGACCCACAGGTTGAGAATCGCTGACCTAGAGGGTTCGAGGCTGAGTCCACTGTAAGCTGGCCAGAGTGCGTGCCCCAGGCCCTCAGGGCCCGTCCCGGTGGAGCCTCCCGCCCTGCTGTCCCCATCCTCCCCGAGGGCGGACTCCCGCAGGAGCACCGCTGCCTCTAACTGCCTCCTCTCTCTCCATGTAGCCAACCCAGAAAGACCCTCCTCCTGCCCACTCCCGTCCTCCTCCTGGCCTTAGTCTTCCTCAGCAAGATCCTCACCGCCAGTGTCCTCTGGGGTGTGGCCTGGCGTGGGTGGAAACTGGGGACATCTTCCGCTGGTAGTCAAGATGGTGGCCACGACTCAGGGCACCCGCTTCGGAGCCTGGCAGGTGAGTGAGCGCCCTGGACCTGTGGCTGGGTGGCCCCGTGGGGCAGGAACTGAACACGAAGTCTGTTGCAGGACCAAGGGACACGTGAGAGAGGGGAGCCGCAGCCGGACCACCCGCCTGTGCTGTACAATGGCCGCTGAGGCTCCTGGGTCTGCTCCACGCTGCCTGCACCAGGGCTCCCTGGGCCAGTGCCTGGGCTTTCGTGCGTGGTAGGAGTGCTTGCCTGCGCACTCCTGGGATTTGGACATTAAACTCGCTCACAGACCAACCCACGACCGGTTTCCTTTTTTATCTGGATGGTTTGGGCATCACAAAGGGTTTCTCTTTGCCGTCAGGTCACGGAGAATGAGTTTGGTTGAGGGAAAGGAGCTGCCGGCACGGGGCCCAGGTCTGAGGGGACCTCAACCGTCCTTTTCTGCGGCACCCTCGGGGCAATCTTCATCTTCCTCTCCCTCCCTAGATCCTATGGCCAAGTCCTGCCCCTTCTCTGGATATCCCCGGGGGCTAGTGTCTCCCGTTGTCGTCCTGTGCCTTTCTCTCCCTGCGTTGTGACGGCGCCTGGCTCTGTCTCTGTATAACTCGAGCTGACAGATCTTCTGTCGCCCTTCAGCTTTGTTGTCATCAGCGATGGCCCTTCCTTGGGCGGAGCCATCGTGAAGGTCCCAACACATCAGAGCTGGGTGCTCCAAGCCGCTCATGGTGCAGTAGGTAAACTGAGGCTCCCAAAGGGCAAGGGGCTCTCCTGAGGTCTCTGGGGGAGTCTGGAAATCCAAATTTCACCTGACACTCAAGGCACCCTCCCCCCTAGCTCCATCTCACTCATTCATTCATTTAGTAGGGCCTGTGGGCTACATCAGGCACTGTCCTGGGTCCTGCAGGGTGAGGGGTGGTGGTGACCTGGGCATGGCAAACTCCAGTGCACTCTCGAGGTTTCTAGGTGA
>PVJA010023130.1:0-33291 GCA_004027025.1 Myocastor coypus
AAAAAAAAAAAAAAAAAAAAAAAAAAAAAAAAAGTTAAGGTGACATCTTTATCACAGGACAGGTCTATCAAAAGGGACTGGAAAGAACAAAGCACACAGATCTGTCATTTCCCAGCGTTGGTAACGCATTCTTATTTAGATTTTTCTGTCTGTGTGTTTTCAATATTTAACTTCAGGAGTCATGATTATTTTTTTTCTTCTAAGTGAATAATCACTTAAACAGACAATTATGTAAATAAACAATTGATAATTGTAGATGCAGTTGCTCTTATAAATGAAACTTAGCAGGTAATTCTCCAAGTCCCTTGCTTTCCACATTTTTTGGAAACAAAATATACTTTCTTTAATTTATAACTCATATTTTATAATGCAGTAATTTATAACTATTGTCTTTTACTATCTTCTTAAATTATTTCTGAAAGTTTGGCAGTTCATGCATTTTACCTCTCTAAGTAAGAGGATCCAATATTTTAACACAATAAATTTTTCAGCCATTATATCTATGACATAAAAAGAAAGGGGCTTTAGAGGTAGAAATTATTTTGAATTATTTAGAAATCTCTAAAATAATAGTTTCTGGGTTTTTATTCATTAGTGTGAAGATAAGTCTACATACACTAATTAAATTGGCTTAGTAAAAAAAAAAAAATAGCTGATTCAGTTAAGAAGCAGGGTATGCATGCAGCCAGGCAATTGACCAGTAATTATGTGGAGGAAATTAATATTTGAGTATTTAGCACCTTTCTTGTTGTATAGTTATTCTGAATAGTGAAAACTATATCCATTTAGGAGTGCTTGGCAGCTTTCTGTGCCTATGTATATTCTCATCCTTCCAAGTGATTGGGTTGGAATATGTGTGCCACACCCTGACTCAGCAGTGGTTCCATATTCTATGTCAGGACTAGAGGAACTTTGTGACCTTTAGACAGGGTTGCCTTCAGGAAATGCATTCACTGCCACAGTTGCAAGGGTGCCAGTCAGTACCTATATAGTTCTTCAGGATTCTGTCAGACTAGATCCTGAGGAGTTCTTCAACCATATAACGGGCAGGGATGAAGCACACAGCAATATCTTTATTTCAGGGTAGGTATGGTCTGGTCAAGGGTAAAAACGCAGTTGGCTAAAAACGAAGGAAGACGATATGCTTTTTTTTTTTTTTTAAGTAGAGGAGTAGGGGACCTTTCTGAGGAGGATGGAAAAATTTTAAGTTTTTCAGGGGTCATTGATAGGTCTAGGGCCTGTGGCAGGAAGCATTTGGCTGGACATGCAGGATGGCAGTGGCATTTTGACTTACAGAGTGGCATTCTGTAGACTTTCAGGGATTCTTGTAAGCTTGAGAATAAATCTCCTGGACTAGACATCTGCCCTAGATTCCTTCCTACTTACCTCAGTGGTCCAGTATTTACCAGTCTAAATTCCCATCATAGCTCAGTGCCCCTGTCTGCCATATGCTAACGCTATCATTACAGAGTCTTGCACCTTTCTAGGTCTCATCTGCTGCCTTTTAACCAACATCTTCATTTAGGTTTCCACTGGCCCCCTCTTTCCTCTTACTGATGAACCTATATGCAATGAAAAAATCATACTTCTGTTTACATTCTGTAGAATAGCCAAATACATGCTAGTTGACAATTTTTTAGCATGTGAAATGCCTGCTGTTTGACAATCACATGACCATTCATTTTAAAGGAAGCTATTTATATGATTTGACTTGAAAGCAGTTTCAAAGATATGATGTAATCTCCATTCCAAAAAGATGTGTGGGATATAAGACATAAGATATAGGATCATTTATCAAAGGAGTGGACATGGTGTATCTCAGGAGTTACGTGGGTTTTTCTCTCAGAGGCCAATGGCAGATTCTTTCTTTTTTCTATCTCTCTTTCCCTAGGTTGTTCCTGCTGGGTAAAACAAGGAAAAGGAAGCAGGAATAGGTACTCATATTCTAATTTTTTTAAATTATGCTCAGTAGTAAGGTCATTTTGTAGATGTACAAGCAGAGGAAAAAAGTCTTCTTAAATGTCCCCAATTCTAGCTTTAAAAATTGCTACCTGCTTACACTATAACAGCTTCAATAGCATCTTCTATCAAATTGCTACCTAAAGATTTGTAAAACGTTCTGTTTCTATGGTAACCTGAAACTTAATGATTGTGAATAAGATTGATAGAGAGGAAGAAAGATAAAGTGAGGCATGTAATTACTTAAACTCATGCCCCTGTACTAGGATCTGCACCACCAGATCATGTCAAAGCCACAATCACCTGCTATTTTTTTGGAAAGCATCTTGAAGAATATCTATAGATGTCCACCAGAGAACTGCCTCTATGTTTTGGGTCTTCATGCTACTTTAACCATGTCTGGCTATAAATAACTTTGAACCCTGGAGCTTTCTGAGTTGTGGAAATTGAAGTCAATTACATTTTTATGTCTCTTGAATGATTTAGAAGAAAGTACTACCCATTTGAGAAGTTCTGCAATCAAAAAACTATCCAATCCCAAATTTGGAGTAGTAAAAATGTACCCTAAGCTACAGGGGCCTGAAACCCATTTATATGATCATCTCTACTAAAAAAAAAAAAAAAAAAAAAAAATCAGATTTCTCATAGTCAGTTACAACAAAAGTAGTTATTTCAACATTCTTTTACTAGGCCAGCCAGATAGTTCAGTGGACCAAAGCACATGCTTAGGCAGATGCAGGGACCAGAGTTCAGTCCCTGGGGTGCAGTGCTGCCCCGTGCCTACAGCATGCTGAGATGGCAGTTGAGACTGGGTGTGGTAGCATGTGCCTTTAATCCCAGTGCTTGGGAAGCTGAAAACAGGAGAATCACTATGAGTCTGATCTGTGTGGTGAGACCCTGTAGACCCTGTACTAAATACATTAAAAAAAAAAAACTTCTCCTCCCCAAATCGCATTTTATAAATGCAGAAATGTGATGTCCATGGTCCGAAACATGAAGGTCTCTACTGAAGAGCGGCAGCCTCATTTGCGGTGAAGTGATAGCTCAGCACTCTGCACTTATTAGAGGAGGACCATTTCCCACACTAGGTCAGTGGGCTTATAAGTCTGGCTTCCGAAATCGGGTATGTGTAGATGTGAATTCCAGTTTTCTCATAGTTACTATGTAGTTGTTGAGATTTTTCACTCTTTTTGTAGAGCACTGGCTTCCTCATACATAAAGTTGTTGGAATGAAGGTTTAACTCAGTGCTAAAAGACTTGCCAACCATGCGTGTAGCCACCAAATCACACACAGGAAATTAAGGGTGATGATATTATGTACTGTATCTTGGAGGTTTTGTGAGGTTTAAATGAGGTAATTAGTGCCTCTTAGCCCCTGTGTAGGGCATGAGTTCTTAGTCTTTGGCATACATAAGGACCACTTGGAAGCCTCCCTACAACTGACTACCAGGACACAGCCCCAGTTTCTGGCTTGGTAGCTGGGGTTGGAGTGTCTTACTATTTACACATTTATCAAGTTTATAGAACCTGTGATCAATGACAATGACCTCAAAGCCAATGTTGCTGATTTGGGGTTTACATTCTGTCAACTCTCATTGAATAAGACACAATATATTTACTGCATGTTCCTAGATTTTAAAAAACTTAAGTTTCACTCATGAAAGTTTCTTCATGCAAACTAGAAATAATTTCCTCTTGGAACTCATGATTCTAGGTTCCTGTCTGGTCTTTGTCACTAATTCATTGTGTTGCTAGACAAAAGTTTTGTAACCCCTGTATTGCACTTTGTATTGGCTTCATTTTGCATTCTAAACAAACAACTACGAAGATTAAGTGAAAGAACCTAGCTTAAGCTTAAGAAAATAGCCACAGAATTAAAGTAGCAATACTAAAATATGTTAAAAAATCTTACAGAGTATTAATGCATCAAACAGTAAAACAGAAGAGTTGTTGCAATCATTAGATTTTTATCACAACTTTCACTTCCTGTCATAAAAATGCTTTTGGCTGGTTAACAATACAGAATTTGGCCTTAGAAAAAGTAGATTTAAAAATCATTTACCTGTCCTGCAGAGATGTTTGCAGAAAAAAAACAAAAACAAGTCACTTATTAATATATTTTTATTTCAATAAGTCAGACACACAGGGAGTAACTAGTTAGACATTGATCAATGTCTAAACATTATTTAAAGGTTTCTTTAGATGTAAAAGAAACAAAGTGGCCCTTTCTGATGGCCTGTAATTTATATCTGTACCTGAAGGAAGTATGATCAGCAGACTAGTATGGTCAACGTGGCTAACATTTATGGAGCCTTGCTGAAAATAGACCCCTCGGAGTCCTAAGTAATAAGTGCTAACTCGTGAAATCAACCCAACATCTGCATAAGTCCATGTGCTCTATTTCAAAGATAAAGAAGTGCTGTCCACAGTCATTAGTCAGGGTTGGAAGTGAGGATTTTGGCCTGCATAGTATTCACTGCACAGCTTGAGATCTTAACCATTCCTCTGTCAAAAAACTAATTACTACAGCCTACCCCTTCATCTCCACCACCGACTTATCAAGAACACTGTCTTCCCACTGATTAATCTTTGTTCTCATTGTTGATATAAAAATGGAAAATATTATTGTGGCTTCTTTCTAAAGAATACAATGACCCTCACTGGGTTGTGCAACATAATTTGCAATGAGATTCAGCATTTTAAGATGCAAGATTTATGTGCACGAAGAAACTGTTCTTGCCAGGACTGATATGGGCAAAGAAAATGTTCATTAATGCAGGCCACATTTACTAATGTTCTGGGTTAAGACCACAATGATGTCCCTTAAACAAACACATGCTGTAACAAGTGGCACAGTTAGACATTGTACAGTTTTCCTGTTGCAATTTCAGAGATGGATTATAAAGTCAGAAAAAGCGGGAAAGAGGAGAAAATGAGGAAAGCATGTAGGTGGGGGTGAGGAGCATTAAATGGGACTGTTCTCCAGAATTCTTTGAATTTCTGATGAGCAGATTCTTGCAGCTGGAACTTTAATTACACAGAGATGCTCTCTTCATTCTCTGCAGAGCAACCTCTTGGAGTTTAAGTGGTGGCTGCTGTCTGTGAAGCACAGGAAGGCTAAATTACAGTTATTATCTGGAGACTATTTGAGGACCAGAGATGACAATCCTTTTATAAACAGCCCCCAAGCCAACCCAAATTGAGCAGAAGTTCCCAAGTCCTCTTTGATTCAGACTGTCTGCTAGGAATTCTCCAGAGGGATTATTCTAGTCTCAAATGGAACTCTCTGGGTCACCTGGTGGTATCAGAAAGCTTCATGGTGATTTTCACATCTCCTCTGGTGAAAGATGGGATTCTTTTAGATTTAGCCAATTGGTGTGGTAAAACAAAGATCTAGAGAGATAAAAAAGGATGACAGAGCAAAGGCCAGAAGAGTAGCTGCATACCATCACCATGGAACCCATGCATATATCCAAAAAGAGTGCAAAAACGTCCTTTAGATCTTCTCACTAGGCTTTGGGACCCAAAGAAATATGAAGCTCATTACTAGGGCTGTTTCTGATGGGGGAGGGGGAAAAATCACAGGTTTTCCATTAAACAGGATCTTATATTTGCTATATTTTGATTTTAAAAGATAATTAGGTAAGACCTTAAAATATCTATTTTCCTTCCTTTGTATGTATCTCAGAATCATTAGCTTTATATATAATTGTGTCCATAGAGTTTAGTTCCTAATTGGAGTTCTTAAATGTTTCAGTAAGTTCCTTAAAATCATTACCACTATATTTATCATTCATCAATAAATAAAAGTTGTTCAAGACTTGTGGGATTCCATGGGGACAAAGAATTAAACAGCTATGGTTCCCAGCCCAGGAGAAAGTTTTAGCTAGTTTAGAGGGGAGGTGCCCTTCTGGGTTGGGAGTTTTTCTAGCGTCCACTTTATACACTATACGCTAGGCTTGACTCACATCTTGAAGGATTTTAAGAGTTTATAGATTAAGAAAAGTTTTATAATTCTCTAGGATGCAGTCACACTGAGAAGAGGCCTTAGGGGAACAGGTTAGACCCAGACTGAAACCATGGCTCCCTAGGGAGCTGAGAACTTCTTTAAGTAAAAGAAGTCTAGAAACGTGAAGTGCTTGGATATGTGACTAAGAAATTATATGAAAAACTAAGGTTCTTAAGGGGTGGGAGATAGAAGACTGTGCAGCAAGATCACCCTGGAAACAATGTGAAAACTTAATCTCATTCACACACACACACACACACACACACACACACACACACACACACACGCATGCACACATGCACGCACACACGTACATCCATTCACATTTCCCTGAAGATTTAATTCTCTGATCATGTTTGAGAAACACTGCACTAGCATCACAGATAACTGTGTTCATAGAATCCTGATGTATTTAGGATGAGTTTAGAGCCATCAGCTCTCACTGTATTCGCACATGAAGAGACAATATGATGCCCTAAGCTACCCTGAGCTCCTGGTCTATGTGAGCTGTCATGAGAGTGAACCCATCTTACTTAGATGAGGTGAAGGGAGGCAATGCCAGGCACTTGCCAGGCTGTTCAGAGGGTCTAGGAAACCACAGTGGCCTTGGAGGCACCGTTACTGCACCAGCCCATGTGCCCGCAGGGTTAAGGATCACAGAAAAGGAGCGCCTTCTCAGGTGACATATTGTGACAGATACTGGTGCCATATGCTGGGATTCTGGACTTAAGCCTGATACTTAGATTTGTGGAGACTGATGGTAGCTTTAGAGCTGCAGTACAAGGAGCATCATTTTCTACATGCAAATGTGAGGAATCTGGGCCCACAGGGAATGCTGCTAAATCTTTATAGCATCTTAGCAGCAAGCCATCAAAGCTTAACAAAATAGCAACAGAATTAAAGTAGTAAAGCTCAAACTTTTCTGATAGTCACACTTAGCCATCTCACCTTACAAGGCATTGTTTTATTTTTTTAGTTACATAATTTTTGCTTTAGTTATCAGATATTTCATTGACTATCTCAGAAAAGAAGGTATATGAATGGGATTACATGCACGCACCACCATGTCCCATTTCAATCCATCTCAGCGCGCTCCGGAGGGCAGGGCCAGCACGGCATGCCAGGGATTGAACCTCAGTCACTGTGCTCTGCCTAAGCGGGCACTTTAGTCCACTGAGCTATCTGGCTCCAATTTGTTAGCACCTCAGAATTCTGAGATTTCATTCTTTTCATTACCTAAAGTCATTTGCTCATTCATTCATTGATTTATTCTTTTCTGTCTTTGCATGCTTGTTAAATATTTATGGATGTCTATTATATTCTGGGTTTTATGCTTTCCAGTCTTGTCATTCCATAATCCCCAAAATCATAAGACATTGAAAATTTATTTCTTGACATTAAATCAGTCTTAGCAATTAAATAAATAAGTAATATGTAAATAATATAGTAAGTGTTTAATTTCTAAATGTAGAGTTCAAGGAACTGCTGAAACAGGTAAGTAACTTCAAATTTTATTCTTACCAAGTAAGTCATGCAGGATTTTTGACCCGTACCTTAAAAGTTCTCCTGAGCCATTTTGTACTGCAATAACAGAATACCATGCACTGAGTAATTTATAAAGAAAAGAAATGAATATCTCACAGTTCCAGAGACCAGTTCAAATGCCATGACCGGGAGGGTTTTCTCACCCCGCCATCCTGCCTGGAAGGTGATAGAGTGAAAGGGACAGAGCCTAAACTTATTTTAGAGCAAAGCTCAACCTTTTAGTACCAAACCCATTTTACTGACTGTAGCATCAGTTGAGCACAGATGATCGGCAAGGGCCGAGCCTCATTGTCCATTCTTGTCTCAAGGCCCCACCTCCCACCTGCCTCTGAGGAGTCAATTGCTACCACAGGAGCTTCAGCAACACGTTGAAGCCACGGGGAAGTAATTTGGCTCAGTTTGCTCATTTTCAGAGAACTATAGGACAGAAGCAGGCCTTTAACCTCCTGACTCTATCCTCTACCTTTCTAGCTCCTCAAGCCATTCTGTGAAAATGTTTTCTTTTCAGTCTCCTTTCAAAGAAAAAAATAATTCTTCTGAATAGTGTCCCAATTTTCAAAAACATTTATCAAGACTAACATAATTAATATCCTGAGAGTTCCTTTCTTATTTTTTTATGCATTTAGTACAGAGCCTAAAGGATCTCACTACATAGATCAGACTGGCAGTGATTCTCCTCCCAAGCACTGGGATTACGGGCCTGTACCATGACGCCCAGTCTCAATCTGTCTCAGCACACCCTAGAGGGCTAGGCCAGCATGGTATGACAGAGACTGAACCCCAGCTGTTGCACTCTGCCTAAGCAGGCACTTTGGTCTGCAGAGCTATCTGGCTGGACCTCTGAGAGTTCCATTTAGGGAAGGGCCTACAGAGCGTTCAGGGTTTCACTAGAGAGGACTTATACTGATCTGTCTGTTTACAGCCTCCCAAGAGCTGGGATTACAGGCCCACACCACCACGCCCAGTCTCAATTGCCATCACAGTGCACCCTGGGGGTGGGGCCGGCACTGGAGGCCCAAGGAGTGAACTCCTGAGAGTTCCGTTTAACTCAAACAGCCTTTGTTCTGCTACCCAGAGACGCATAGCCTCAGTACCTAAGCTTCCTGGTCGTGGAGTGCATTGCTAACAGCAAGGCCCACATCGAGGCTCTCAGTGCATTTCTTCTATGAGTTTTCTGCCTCTCTCTCATTGCTCACAGGCTGTTACCTATGTACTGCCAGGCAGGCTGGTCCTGAGGGTGAAATCAGATGATGCTTGTGAAGTGCTTTGGAAACCTGAAGTCATCCAAAAATGTTGGGAATTTCTGTCATCTGTAACATTCTATAAAGGAAGTCCAAGCAAATATTTATCACTGGGGCATCTAGCAGAGTGTGTTACAACCATGTTTGTGGAAAAAAATGAATAGCAGATTTGTCAGGCATCCTGTGGGGAGCCAGGGCCTGGGTATCAAAGTCTTTGTATCAAAAAGTGACATCAAAGAAAAAGAAGAGTGAGACATTGTCATGCTTATTGCCTCATGCAAACAAGTAAGGCTTCTTTGCACACATATTCCATCTGAAAAGCAATGCTCCCCATGGTGCCAGGGGCTCTTCATCCTCTGAGCCCAGGCGCTCTTATGCTCCAGAGTTTCTTGAGGTGAAGCTTAAGTGAGCCCTGGCTGGCTTCTGCAAGTTTTCAGGTGCAGATAAAGGCAGGGAGCATTTGCCCACTTCTTTGAGGGAAGTGGAGTATAAGAAACATTTTATTCTGCCCTCAGAAGCTCTCCCACGTTTGTCCCAATGCACACACTGCGTGTGTTTTGCTTTGGTTTGAGAACCAAACACCCTTTTGACATTGTATGTGCCAGCTTCTTAACACTGGGGTTTTTCAGAATCTATGCCATGAATTCATGACGCAGAAATCACTGCCTTGGTTTAGAAACAGGAAGAAAAGGGATCTGAACAGGAGGCTAAAATCGCAGAGGAAAATGAATTAAAGCATTTCACAGAGGACAGTACTAAAAGTGGCAACCCAGAATCAGAAGGATCACAATCCACCCTTGCCTGTTGCTGGCTTGTCCTGTGAAACAGTAGACCATGGCTCTGCGTGCTGCTGGCCTGGCATCTCTCCCGCAGCAACTTCAAAAAGTCTTGGGTGATGCTTGTTCCAACTAGGCTGTGTCCAAGAAAACTGACCACCAAACATACGTGGATGAATTCTGTCTTCACCTTAAAGTGATAAAATAAGAAAACACTCACATTATATTGAATATATTTTCTGTCTTTTCAGTGGGGGGAAAATTGTATTTTTCTAGCACTGGAAACAATAGTAACCAAATGCCCTCCGTGGCAGAGACTACATTTTGGTCAAAGCCCATTCAGTCTCTGCGGTGTTTCACTGAGCACATAGAAAGTGTCTCATCAGGAATACAAGGACATTGTAAGCATCTCCCTGCCTGCCATACTTTGTGCTGGGACCACATGGACATATTCACATACACAGATGGAACCATGCAGGGCTGGGCCCTGGCCCTTCTCATTCCTTCCTACCTGTGTGGTTCCCAGGAGTGCACATTATGCAGCCCTGCAGGTACTCAGACAGGGAAACTCCTCATCTCCAACTGAATGATTCCCAAGGCCATTTTCCCCTTCCCGCTCCTGCTCTGAGCCCTTTGTTGAAAATTTAACGGTGGAATTTTTCTCCCCACATCTCTATGATGAGTTTTCCAGGCTTTGGAAGGCTCGGTTGCCATGACAGCAAGGCTCTGTTGCCAGGAGCCAGGCGATTTCAGAAGAGAGGATCATTGCTATTGCGTTAAGATGGAGGGGATGAAAAGTCATTAAAGTCGGCCAATTAGTATGCAGCGCCAGAGTGCCCTTATAGTTTGTCTCATTGACAGAGCAGCAGCCAGTGCTGCTTAAATCTCTGTTGTCTGAGAGGAAATGAAGCCAGGAATGGGGGACCCTCTAGCAGGGCTTCTGTCTGAAGGGTCCTGTCTGAGAAGGGCCACTAGGCTCAGTCCAGAGAGGATGCAGATCTAGCTGTCACTGCCTACCTCTACCTCTTTCCCTACTTGGGCTCCAGTCCTTTACCTTCCAGTTTGTAGAACACAGAGCTTCCTGGAATGACCCAGTTGGAGAGGAGTTTGAATATGGAATCACAGTCAAAATCTGTTCTCTAGGACTTCATATACCTCATTGTTTTTCTGGTTGTTAGCCATCCACCAGTTACAAGGAAGCATAGGTATGAAGCATGTCCTCCAACATTCTTGGCTATTTGATATAGCTGGTGGTAGCTAATTTAGGCAATATTAGAAACCAAAGAAAATGATCAAATTTTTGTAGAAACAAGTGACCACAAATATAGCTTAGATAGAAGCCATTTCTTATGGTTCAGGATGATGCAAGATGTAAGCAGTTCTAAGAGACAATGAAAAGGCTCACAAGCTAAACTTTTGCATATCAAGAGGACCTCACGGTGTGCTAAAGCAATGCAGGCTCCCTGTGCTTTTGGTCAATGCCTTCCTCTGGGAAATGGGCTTGTTCATATTGTCTTATTTGTATCCCCTAGCTGCAGGACAGCATCACCTGCTAAAGTTCAATTCAAGGATGCAATTGTCACTATAAAGTGTTTTGGAGAACTATAGAAAGGTACTATTTCCCTAAGGGGCTTATTACAAAGTATTAGGGTGACTGACTCTCCCAAAATGTCTGTCCTGAAGAAGCAGTCTTGGTGTTTCTGCTGCTACATGAGTATCTCCATGCCTATCCTTGTGAGGATTTAGACATCCTGGGAGACTGCACCACTAGGGATCTGTCCTCAGCTTCCGTGGCCTTTTATATGCTGTTGCCCACTGCTGGAGACAGCTCTTTATCCTCAGTGTCTCCGACTCTGTGGATGCTTAGGGTCCTTCCAAACACTGCTCTCTCGTAATACTTGACATTATGCCTGGCCCAGAGCAGAACCCAGTATGTGCTTTCTGTTGACACTGTTGCAGCATCCCCTTTCCATCCCTGCTTGGCCCACCAGAGTTGGCATCCAGCCCCACTGTTCCATCAGCAGACAGTGTGGTAAAATGTTGAGTGCCTGTGATGTAACTATAATGTGACAAGTTTGGTTTCCTGAGCTCTTCATATATAGGTATTTGTTAGTGTATGGTCACCCTGAGGCCTTCCTGCTCCAGACCTGTGTGGGTACTGATTAGTCAGTGCCTGGCAAACATTCTGAACAGCTCTCCTGTTCTTTTATTAATTTGTGATTTTATCATTTGTTTTAAAATTAGTACCTCCCCACTCTGAGATCCAAGAACCACGTTCACCATGATTTTCCCTGTATCTATCACAAAGTAGAAATTCAATGAGTATGTGCTCACTAAACATAATTTCAACAAGTAAACAGACCTTGCTCAAGTATTATCTGACTTGAGTCTTACTTGTGACCTGGTACCCGGGTGACCTAGGTGCCCAGCCCAGACCTCTGCTCTTCTCACACCCTTCCTAACTCCCTCCTGAGTATTCATAGCAGACTCTATTGCTGACATCCCCAGATTCGGCAGTGCTCTTGGGCTCCTTAGCATCCTAGATCCTTGCTTCTGTCACCATGACCTAGATTCAGACTTTGAAATTCAAGTAATTCTGGCAGAATCTGTGCTGTATGTGGCTCCCCAACCCCCATTCTCTAAATAAAACATGAAATCAAAATGGTCATGTATATGCTGTCTCAAAATAGCGCTTTATTTAGAAAGAAGGTGTTAGTTATTACTGGCATTTAACATTTATCCAGTGAGCAAAAACTGCTGAAACTTGAAGAGAATATGGAATGAAAGAGCTCCTGCCTGATGTGTGCTGTGGCCTAAGCTAGAACCAGACAAAGCAGGGATGTGAGAAGGGCTGAGTCTGCACACAGCCCCAGGCCATGCAGAGAATCTGCTTCTGCTGCGGGCGATGAGCTTCCCTGAGAGACAGGGATGTTGTGGTCAGGGCAAGAAGTAATCCCTAGACTGTTATTAAAATAACTAATAACTCCACATGAGTCCTTAGAAAAGCCTTGGGAAAAATAGATTTCTTCCCTGCAGAGGCTTCCCCAAGAGAAATGCAGTTCAAATTCCTATTCAGATACAGCCGAGTTTCAGTGTACTACTACAGGTGCCTTGGGAGACATGGCACCGTAGAAGACTGTCTTCAACAGCCATGACTATACATTGGCTTACCCCACCCCCCTGCCCTGAACAATAATAAAAATGGCAAGATTTAGGAGGAGAATCCTTTCTAGCCCTCACGTTTTGGGGCATGGAATAGACTATGAGTCTCACTGTTTATGAGCTGATCCTGTGAGTTTCCAGTTATCCAAGCAAATAGCGCTGGACCTTGGTATCTTCTGAGCAAAATCCAGAGCATTGTGACCATGCCCACAGATCTCAGCAAGTTTTGGCCTGGAAGTCATGGTTCTGCCACACATGGACAAGTCACTGATCCTCTGAGAACCCTGATTGTTTTATCTGGGGATTGGACTTTACATCTAGCCAGCTGGATTGTTGGGCAGAATGAGCATCGATGTCTATAAAAAATCAACACATGGTCTGGAGCATGTGTGGCCAGAATTCCAGCACTAAAACATGCACCTTCATTAGACAACAACACAGAAACTCAAGGCCAAGTTCAATTCTGGTTAATAAGGACACACTGAAAGTTTTAATTCAACAGATCACATGCACTTGTCTAAAGGCAGTCTTTAACAGAGGACAAGAAGCGCATGCACCCCTGAGATCCTCCTATAAGTCAAAAAACTCCTCCTGGCCTTCTCTAATCTTAATCTTGGGAAAATAAGGAAGAATAATCTTTAAAAGGGAGCCGCATCTGATTGGCTGCAAGTCCTAACTGCAACAACATGCCCAGAATTAGCTTAGTAAAGAGCACTTTTTTTTTTTTTTTTTTATGTTGTGAAGTGATCATCACACGCTTTCAATTTAGACATTATTGTGAACATATGAGCCCACTGTACACAGGTCATAAAAATGTCAAAAGAGTGAATAAACTTGGCATGAAATACTAATCCCAGGAAAAAGTGCTTCTAAAGATGTATTCCTTCCCATTATTATGAGTGATAAAGTGCTCTGAAATGTGTTAACACAGCATGAAAGGTGTTGCTAGGAGACTTGGCATTGACCCACCCTTGTTTCTTACTCAGACCACCTTACCAGAGCAAGCTTGAAGACTTCTCACGAGAAGGACACATGAGAGAGGATTGTGATTCTGGGTGTGTGGTGGATCTGGGCACAGTGCACAGGTTCCTGGAGCAAGTTGTTTTGAAGCTCAGCTTTGCTAATGGAGTGGAGCTTCATCCTGTTATACATGTCTTGCAGTGCCACTGGGAGGAGATGGAGACCCCGCATCAGGGCCCAACCACACTTGGGGAGTCCCAGGAGAGGACCCACAGAAGGTGGGAAAGTGAGCAAGGCCTGCCTTGAGGGCTGTGTCCTGAAAGTTGCTGACCTCTGGCAGGAAAAGAAACCATTCTACCATCTGTACTGTGCTTTGATATTAAAGATTAAATGGAAAGGAAATGAGAGTCCAGAAGTGCTAGAGAGATGCAAAGAGAGAAGCCACAGCCTGTTCCTTACATTGGGTGTGTTGAATATCCCCAGGAGCTCTGCAGTCAAGCTTGGGCAAGCTCTCTGCTGCCTACCCTCTTGCTTCCTGGGGATATTCAAACTGATAAGCCCAGGTTTTCCCAGGCCCAGGATCATCCACACTTTGTGTGCACTTAGCAAGGTGATAAGCAGTGGTGGCCACATCCCTGCCTCTGCCTGGCCCTGCGGGATGGCATGTGCCCCAGGTAAAACCTGGACAGAGGTTTGCACAACTGCACAGGTTGCCACTTAAGGCAAATTAGCTTTTTCTCCTGTCTGGCTGTTGTTTTTACAGTGTAGGATTCACAGAGGAGATATGATGGCTGTGCAGGCTAGCTAAAAGACTCAAGGGCCATATCAGTGTCTGAGATTAAAAACCAACTACTATCTTAAGGTCAGGATGAAGCTAAGTGCCCTTTGAAGTGGATGGACAGACAAAGTGGTGACTCACTCCAGGGAGCAGGAACCCAGTCAGAGTTGGGTTTAGGGATTCAGACCCAGGTCCTAGGAAATCCAGAAGACCAGTAAAGTTCCTGAAGTGATAACTGGAATGGGATCAACCCAAATACCTCTGAAAAAGGGATGAACAGGAGAAACCTCAGAGCTGTGAGCATTGGGCTGTGAGCCAAAGCTACACAATGGCCAAAAGACACTCACTGCTGGCGAGGCACGTGTGCAAGAAAATGGCTCCAGGCACTCTTGGTCAGCAAAGTACACCAAGTGGATGGGCTAAACTGATGATCTGAGGTAATGATGGATCTGAAAACTTGGGTGGAAAAAGTTGGATTCAGTATAGTGGAATGGCAGAACATGAAAGCAACAGCAGGGCCTGTGGCCTAGCCCCTTGCTGTAGAAGATCCACTCATGCACTGCTTCAAGTTGTCTTTGGGACCATTGGCTGCTTTGTTGTACTTCAGACCCTGCTCCAGTGACCAGCTCTGCATGTCTAGCCCCTCCTCCCCCTTGCACTCATTCACATCCTACACCTTTTATCTCATTGCCTAGTTTCTCCTTTATGGTGCTAAGATGTGAAACCCTTCTGGTTTTAGAAGGCTTTGGAAGCCTTTTTATGCTAGACTTGGATGTGGGGGAAAGCCAACACTTAGTTTTAGAGTCTTTAAGTGGGAAGCAAGTGCATGTAGGCAAAATATCATTTTTCTTCATCAGATGTCCTCTCCTGAGACCAAATATATCCTGTAACCTCTGGTGTGAGGCCTGAAAACACACAGTGAGTTATGTGGGTGCCAGATGATGGCTAGTTCAGAGACATCTCTTCTCACTGACTCTCCCTCTTTACCTGCCTCTCTTGTTCTTCTGACATCTCACACCCTGGAAAAACAATGGTAGCTATGCCTTAGCCCTGGACTCTGCTTTGTGGAGAATCACTCCGACTCACTGCCATTTTTATTGCTTAGTATTTGATACCAAATGTTTTCATTAAGTGGTGAGAAGGAGTTTGCTGCTGAGATGACCTCATTCATACATGCTATAATGTCAGCCATATCATCATTCCATAATCCAGACTCATATATTATCATCTGAGTGCCGGTGTGTGAATGTATTTTGAAATTATCTCCTCTGCTTTGGAATCCTCCAGGCAGCCCTCTTTGATCTCAGCGAGGAAAACTCTTCTCTGCTGTTGTCTGACCTTTAGGGTCATAGTAGGCCATCTTTTGCACATTTTGAGTCTTTTGCTTGCTGGGACCCCCTCACCTGGCTAACATAAAGTAGCCAAACCCTTATTTATATATGTGTAGCAGGGTAAAATTGAACATCAAGTCTGTCCTTGAAGCCCATCTTAGCCATATGTTTTATTCCTTTTCTGCTGAACACTCTTTCAATAACTCAAGGTTGAAATTTCCTGCGTAATTATCCAGGCTCTTTGAAGGTTGTGATACCTCACAAAAATCTCAGTACGCTCAACTCTGAGACCTTCCTGTCACTATGGTGAGGTCTTTCCCTGCTTGTACATCCTACTAAGAGCCTTGTATTTTTAAAAGAAGACTGGTAAGATAAAATCTATATTCTAATGTCTGTAGCAATAGTGTAACTAACATATTGGGCACCAGGGCACAGATCTTTATCATTAAAGCCAGTGTTTACTCATATTCAGGGCTTCCTCATTTTAACTGATGCTCACTCAGCACTGCTGTTATAATACTTCCAATGTCCTTGAGTTTCTCCTTGGCAAGTATAGCTCTTGAGTTTCAGAATGAAGAATTAAGAAAAACATCTGCAGTTTTAATATTTTCTTATTTTAAAAGTCAAATGTGAGGGAAATGATCCTGGTAAGAAGAACCCTGTGCTCAAACTCTTTTTCCAAAGGTCACATCACATCCTTTCTCCAAGATGAGTGTGCAGTGTAGCTTCTTGTTGAGCCTGAGCTTCTTGGGTTTCACTGGATCTTTCCATCATCCATCACCGTTCTTTCTTGTTTCCTTTCTGCCACATTTTTGTGTGCACTGCTCAGGTTCTCAGTTGAAAGAGCAGCCTGGAAGGCCCAGTGATGGCCAAAGCAACCACAAGGAGGCCCAAGCTGGATGGCTAGTTGTTCTCAGAATTCCTTGAATGACGTATGTAGGTGGAAAGTGTCTTGCATCCCAAGGGAAGAGCCTGATCAGTATTCTCAGTTGATACCACAACCCACGTACTAATTGAAATGCTTAAACAATGTTTGAAGCGTTCTGAGATTCACAGCAAAATTGAAATTGCCCATATAGGGGAACTTGAACATTCTCATGTCCCCCATGTGCACAGGTGACAATCTCCCAATAAGCAACACCCTAGCCACCTCAGGTTGGGCCATTTGCTACCGTCAGCCAACTTAACCATCACCCACCATCCATAATGCTTGGTTTCTTTCACCAAGTATTATCCATTTCAGTTTCCTCCATGTCTTTTCCTGACTTGATAGCACTGAAGAGTATTCTGTTCTTTTGTTTGTGCCACTGTGTGTCTTACCTACTGGAATACATTTTAGAATACTTCCAAGTTTGAGCAATTAATAAAGATGGTATGATCATCTATGTGCGGATTTTTGTATGAACATAAAATTTCAACGCCTTTCTCATAAGCAATAAGAAATGTGATGGCAATCTTGTACGGTAAGGATGTGCTTTTGTAAGAAGACCTACAGTGTCTTCCCCAGTGGCTGTGCCCTGGTGTGTTCTGATGAGCAGGGAAGAGAACTCCTGTCGCCCTACTTCCTCCTCAGCATTTGCTGGTGTTGGTGGTTTGAGTGGTGGTTTACCTAAAACTTTCAGAAGCACACTGAGCACTGACTGGCACCTCGGAAGGATCCCAAATTTCATGCCTCCTTCGGGTATGAAGCCAGCTGACTCCCCTTTAAAATTTCATGCTTATCTCAAAGTCTCCTTCCTGCATTTCTTCTTTCTGTGGTGGTGCTAGTTCTTCATTAGGTAATGGCTGGGAAGGACGGTGGAAGATAAAGGACAAACACCTTGCTACTGCTCAGTTCGTAATCTCATTTGGTTTGGCTGTTTCTCTGCTAGCATCTCTGTGGGAGACCCTCAGATATCCAGTGTATAGGCAAGAAATCATGAGTACACACTCTACAGTGCCAGCTTATCCTGAGAAACTTTCCCTTCCCAGAGATAGGCAAGTAAGCTTCCCCACTGCCCTTTGAGCTCTGCTATTTTTCTTCATTGCCTTCATTTTCCTTCTTTGTAGAACACACACACACACACACACACACACACACACATCCTTCCTCTTGGCCAAGCAGAGGCCTTGACACAAAGTGCGGTAGCAGCCTCCCTTCATAAGTCTCTCTTGGCCCTTATGAGAATGTCCTCTGCTATTTTCTTGGCTTCAGCTTGGGGATGAGGAGTGAAGCAGAGAGAAAGGGAAGAGACTTACCTTTCAGAGATACAGAACTGGCTATCTGCCTTCATGGCATTCTACCAAGAGGCAATGGCCCCATTTCTCTTCCCTGGCCTCCCCAGTTCATTTCGCACATACACAGAGAGGAGAAAGACCTAGGTTGGTGGGTGTTTTAAGGCCCATGCAATAGACTTAAACAGGAGCAGGGATCTGACCTAGCCAGCAGATGCTGTGTGCACTCTGACAGATGAAGAGCTTTCTCTAGAATACGGGGCAAAGAATTTCTCTTCCACAATGGAAGAAAAGCTAGGAGAATCCCTGTGCATTTCATTACAGAGCCTGAGAGGTACTCGGAGCAGAAGACTCCCCTGCTGCATCCCCTAAGTATTTAAGCAGTTAATGACCTGATAACTAGCTGTTCATGTCAGAAAGCTGATTACATCGGGCAGCAGATATTCCACTTGGAGTTTGCCTTCCCCTTTCTTGACCTACCTGGGATAGGTAATTTCAGGTGTAATTCTCCTGACAATACTGCTGTATCCCTTGCAAGATGTCTTTAGGCCATGCCTTTGCCTGCTTCTCTCCAGCTATGTTAACATTTACACCCATTGCCCAACTCCCTGTTTTCCTGCAGCAGTCAAGGGTGATCTAAATGCGAAGCAACCAGGTTGCAATTCCTGGCGACCCCAAGAGGATAATACCAGAATGAGGCCAGTTCTGAGCAGCTGAGTTTTCATTAGTGGAGCTCATGAAACGGTTGGCCTATGTAGGCTCGCAGTTCATGTGGGGTGTGAGCTTCATGCTTGAGTCGCAGAGTTCCCCGAGTGGTGTTAGTGTCTCTTAGGAGTGTTTGTGTTTTAGTTGATAAAGCTCACTCTGCATTCCTCTTCTGCTCAGCCTAATCTTTCCCTCTAGGGGTAATCACTTTTCCCATTTGAAATAATGGTACAGCTTTAATTTAGAGAAGTGATGAAGTGACCATTAGGGCATTCAGCAAATGCATGAAAGCCTTTTACTAACTCCTCACAAAATGAGCACTCCAATTTTCTGAATGTTTTACCAGATACAGAACCGTCGTCTACCCTCATACTTCTTGTTATTGAACTTCTTTTGTTCAGATCCGCTTATAATGCTGATGGACAAAGGTAAAGTCTAACTCCTGAGGTCAGGGGTATAGTCATTCAGTAAGCTAGTCCTTTGGGGCAGAGATAGCAGAAGCAGAAAGAAGAATCCGACCTTCTTGCTTGCCATGAAGTCTGAGCTGTCTAGGGAAGGTTCCTGTGGCAGGATGGTATTGTCATCACATAACTAAGCATCAGGCCTGACTGGGTCAGACTAGCACATGGGGAACTCAGGCGTGCTGCAGACTGAATCAGAATCACCCTGGAGTGAGGGGGCTAGAATAGAGAGTGCTCAGAGGACTGTTCTAGAAGGGCCAAGAGATGGCCGCTATGACACAAGCACAAGGAGAGACCCTGGGCATGGCTTATGCCCCATCTGCTGTGTGCTCAGTGTTTATTCTTCTGTGGTTTTCCTCTAGAGTTTAGCAAGGCCTTCCAGTTCACCTTCAGCTGCATTAAAGTGAAATGAGAAAAGAAACTATATTTTTACATACACGAGATAATTAAAAGAGCTGAAGTACATTCCTGGGGACAGTGTGGAAGAAGCAGTTATGAGTAAAATGAGGGGAAAACCAATAGGAAGAGACAGGATGAGGGGGGCTAACATGAGGCCGCTGTCTTGTAGCCCACCCAGAACCTCTCCACCTGGTACTGAACTTGACATTCTGGATTTATTTTGTGGAAGGAGAGTAGGTTCCTTAATTATCTCTCTGTCCTTTCTTTCTTTCTTTCTTTCTTTCTTTCCTTCCTGCCTTCCTTCCTTCTTTCCTTTCTTCCTTCCTTCCATTTTTTTTCCCCTCTGACACATATATATTACTTATATTATAAAAAGGCCATCTATTTGCCATTTATTGGAAATGCTGAGGGACCCTTGTTGGTTCATAAAGAAATGTTTAGCTCCTAAGATCACTGAACTTCATTATTTACCTACTGCCGCTGTATTCTGGCACCCTAATGTCCCCCAAACACATGTATGCTGAAGGTCTGGTCCTCATGTCACTATTGGAAAGTGGCATAGCCCTTGGGTAGTGGACTGATTGGAAAGAAGTCAGGTGCCCTGGAGGAGACCCTGGAGCTCAACCCCTGCTCTGCCTCTGTCTTCGCTCTCTGAACCTCAAAAGCAAACAGACTTGGGGAGCCACGCACACCAGCCATAATGTATTGCACCACTATATACACAAAGCAATGTGGATAATCAGGCATTGATAGAAAACCCTAAGCCTTGAACCAGACTAAAATACTTCTTCTTGTAAGCTGTTTTACTTAGGAATTTTGTCACAATGAGGAAAATTAAAACACCTGCATCAACCCATTTATATAATCATTCATTTCATTCATATTTATGGAAGCCTACCATATAACAGGAGCTGTGATAGGCATATAAATGCAAGAGAGTTTGAAACAAGGACCCTCACACTAAAATATATGACTAGAGTATATAGACAAGAGATTCAGGGGCAGTACATGACAAATATCATCACTAGGTCAACTACAAAGATGTCCTGGAGTTTATTATCCAATGCTCCTGACCCTCTCATATATGCTCAGTAGTCTCCTTGTGTAGCATTATTTTGTGGGTTGAAATATCTTCACTTATAAAATGTCTTCAGTTGTAAATCCCAGAAGCACTTGGCCAACTATTGTTGGCCCAAGCCCAACAACAGATCCTTGTACCACTATCTATGCTGCCCAAGACAGGATGAGATCTAGTGGTGGAGATGAAGGAAGAGCAGGGATGAGCTGAATGTTTGGTCACTTCTAGGAAGATGTTAACACAACTCAGGAGAGGAAAAGGAGAGGACGTAGAACCAGAACCTTTTAAGAAAGGTTTATTTGGTTTGCAGTTTGTAGAGATTTCAGTCTGTAATACACTGACTCCAAGGCAGGTTGGCACATGACAGAAGGGCAACTATGCATGATTGTGAAAGACAGAAAAAGCAACAGAGGAAAGAAAGGCAAGCCTTTTTCTGTCCTTTAATTTGTATCCAGTCTAATAGAATTAGGGCAGTACCAATCCAATCAGCAGGCTAATCCAGCAATCACACACCCTTAATCCCAGCACTGCATCATGAATGAATCATACTCTCTAAATTCAGCCAGCCTTGAAAAGTCTCCATCCAGCCGGGCGTGGTGGCTCATGCCTGTAATCCCAGCACTCGGGAGGCTGAGGCAGGAGGATCGGTGCAAGTTCGAGACCGACCAGCCTGGGCTACAAAAGTGAGCTCAAGGCCAGCCTCCACTTCATAGCGAGACCCTGTCTCAAAAAGACAAAAAAAAAAAGAAAGAAAAGAAAAGTCTCCATCTAAACCTGCATGACACTTTGGAGGAACATCTAGACAAAATCCATAACATTCCGCCCTTGGATCCCAAAGATTCTTGTGCATTCCCTATATAAAAAATATTTAGTCCATCTCTGAGAGTTTCCAAAGTCTTAACATTTTGTACCATTGCTGAAAAATCCAAGTGAAGAGTCTCCTCTGAGATGTAAGGCAAACGCTTAGCTGCAAGTCCCTGTACAGATGAACAGAAAGTTAAATACTTGAGCATCCAATGACATAAGATAAACATTGCCACTCCAAAATGTACAAATAGGCATACACACAAGAATGGGACCACAGCAGGTCAAAAATCCAGCAATGCAAATATTGCATCCCGCAGTTTCATGTGCAGCATGTAAGGCAATCCGTAGCAAGGTGCTACCTCAAAGAGTTAGTGTGGCTCTGCCTCTTCAGAACTTCTTGTGAGTTGTAGCTCCTATAGCTTCTGTCTTAGACTTACTTTGCTTTTTCCTACAGTTTTCTGCAGACGATCCACATTCCTGGCTTCTCCAAATTTTAAGGACTTCATTGAACCTTCAACTTCACACTACTAGTTTCACACAATACCCTCTCAGGGGTACACTGTTTGGCTTTTCAGGCCTTCTAACATTAGAGTGGAAGGCTTCTTAACCCCACAACTCTTGCATTCTGTGTGCACTTCTAATGAGCACCATGTGGATAATTTCAAGGTCTGCTGTCAACTGGAACAGTAGCCAGGCTTTTCTTTCTCTCTTTCTTAGGTGCAGAGGTTGAGTGCTTCGATTCAGAACACTCTGAATGCAGTTCTCAGGAGCAAATGCTCTAGGTTGCCACAAATATGGAACATGATACTCTGCAGCTCCCTTCTCAGAGCAAAGTCTTTCATTTTGCTTCTTGAGATGCCTTCAGCGTGTCTTCTCTATTTTCATATTCCTTCTCAGAAATCAAGTTATCCTCTCTTCTATCTTTATAGTCCACAGATTTTTAGAACTTCCTATCTGTCCAAACACAAAATGTTTTAAATCATTCTGTTAGACTGTTTGCTCTTGATTCTCAAAATAAATTTGAGTAAAACCCTCCAACAGTAACCATATCTTCACTTCAACATTTGACTACATTAAAAATTCTTCTACAATACTAGTCAATTACCCTTACTTTCAGTCTCAGGCGAAGTCTCAGGACAGAAACAAAATGCAGATGAACTTTCTTGCAAGCCATAATACACATTACCTGCATTAATGCAGTCCTTTCCAACAGTAAGGATCTCCCGAGCCTGGATTATACCAGATTTCTCATATTTTTGCCTCTGACTAGAATCTCCCACACAATATAGCATAGGGAGTTACACTGTTTTTTTTTTTTTTTTTCAGTTGGTATCCCTAAACCTTTCTAAACTCTTGGGCCTGGGAGATAGCTCAGTAGAATAAGCACTTGCCTGGCAAGCCCAAGGACCTGAGTTCAATCCCTGGTTCTGGAAGGAAAAAAAAATCTAAACACTTCCTACAAGCCATTCTCAAAGGTTCTTGAGCTACGTGGTCAGGTATAGTCACAGCAATGGCCCCACTACGGGTACCAAACTCTGTTTTAGTGCTTTTCTTGTTGTTGAGAAAAAAATATCTGACATACGATGTTAAAGGGAAAATGTTTATTTGGCTTGAAGTTTGTAGACATTTCATCCCATAATCAGCTAACTCCATGGCAGAATGATGCAGCAAACAGGCCTCACATAAGAGAAACTTATGGTGTTCATAAGATAACAAAGCAACAAGGGGTCAAGACAAAATTCTTTCCATTTCTTATAATATATGTAGCTACCATCCTTAGGGTTTATGTAGCACTTACACCCTTAATCCCAACCAGAGCTATGCCAAATCAATCGGGTAACTGATTTACTGATGACATGCCCTTAATCCCAGCAACATATAATTTAGATTCAGCCACCTCTGAAAAAGTCCCATGACTGTATAAGGCATTGAGGAGGGGCATCAAGACACAAACCATAGCAACAGGGGACTGACTGTCATTATAAAAGGAAGAAAATTATTCAAAAGCCCAGTAGTCTTAAGTTAGGAATCATCTCTTTCTTTTCTTAGAATTTTCAATTTGTAGCAGATTATTTCTCTGGAGTACTTGTGCATTTCTCTCTAAAGACACCTCCAGACCTGAAAAGAATTTATACCTCTGAGTCTATGTACAGAGAGTAGACCTTAGTACTGAATTCTGTACATCTGATGAGATAAGGGCTCGGAATAAAGACTCATGTTATTCATAGCTGGCTTGAGTAGCTGTCCATGCCACCAGTTAAATTAAGGAAGTGATGCAAAGAGAGATGCAGAAATCAAAGAGAAAGACAAAAAGTTAGTGGATTCAAAGGATCAGCCTTCCTTTGCTATCTTGGATCCTGATTCTGACTGTGATCTTTGGCCTTTTAGTTGTAGTTTCCTTACTTACCAAGTGGTAAGGATAAGTATGGCATTAACCATGTGCTTTTGGGAAAATTCATGATATTAATTATTGTACTTGAAAATAGCATATGGATACAACAGATTATTTAGGTAGACATGTTGGAACATTCCTTATTTGAAAACCTGAAATCCAAAATGCTCCCAAATCCAGAACTTCTAGAGCACTAGTGTGATACCACAAATGAAAAATTCCATTTTATTTAACTCTATTTCATGGAAAAAATATTAAAATTATTCCACAAAATATTATTTTATATTCTATAAATTAAAACTACTATTCAGTATTAGTTACTATTTCATAAATATAAGTTGCATAAATTAATATGTGTATAAAATTTTAAAACCTAGAACAAGGTTTTTGTTGTTTGCCAGGGCTGCTACCTGTTTCATTCTGCTTAGTTATTGGTTTCACACTGCTCACCAGGGAAGACATCACCTCTTTGAAACTCATCCTGGTGAGGAGACTTGTAGGCTTCATGTGGGCTTCTGGATTTATTTGTTTTTAGAGGTAATGGAGAGCTTCTGAGTCTTTATGTAACTTATTTCCTTTTCCCAAGCTAGTTAGTAACCAAGTGTTACAGTTTAAGTCCAGAGCATTCTCTGAAAGACTCATGTTTTCACCTTTTGGAAGGTGATTGGGGTATGAAGGTGTTATAGCTGACTTATCTTTAGGAGATGGGGTCTGTTTGAAGGTGGGCCATGGAGGATGTGATCTCGGACGGAATCTCTCCCGCTCAACTCCACCTTTCTCTCTGTTTCCTGGACACCATGACCTGAGCATCTTTTCTCCAGTTCCCTCCTCCATACCATTTCTGCCTTGGAGGTAGCTGAGCATAGATAGACTCTTCTAAAAATTGTGAAGGACTAACATTTAGAATACATAAAGAACTCAAAACATTACATCATGTAAAATAAAAGACACAATTGAGAAATGGGTAGGTGCAATGAAAAGGCAGTTCTCAGAACAAGTACAAGTAGCCAACAAGCATGAAAAAATATTCAACATCTCTGGCCATGAGATAAATGCAATTTAAGATAATGCTAAGGGCCCGGCAGGATGGCTCAGTGGTCTAAAGCGCCTGCTTAGGAAAGCTTAGGTGGCTGCAGGGTTCGATCCCCGGTACCACATGCTGCGCCAGCCCTACCCTCAGGGCAGGCTGAGCCGGCCATAAAAATAAACAAACAAAAGTTCTGAAACAAGAAAAAAATAAAATAAAAAATTTTTTTTTTAAAAAGACAGTGCTAAAATTTTATCTTATACCAGAAAGAATGGCAATCTCAAGAAGGCAAAGAATGCCATTCTGGTATAGATGTAGTGAAAATAAACCCCTCCTAAGTTGTTGGTGGGACTGAGAACTAGTATAACCAGTATGGAAATCTATATGGAGAATTCTCAAAGAACTTAAATTAGAAATAATGAAGAGCTATCGCCCTTCAACATACCTTCCCAAAAGAACTAAAGACATATTCCAGTAATGCATGCATACTGATGTTGTTAGCAGGACAATGCATACTAGCTGAATATCAGGAGTTGCCTGCATGCCTATCAACACATAAGTGGGAGAAGAAAATATAGTATCCATGTACAGAAAATGCTACTCATGTTGATGCACCTGGAAAATATAATGTGAAATAAATCTGAGACATAAGCTTAAATGCCCTACAGTATCTCTCATTTGAGCGAGGGAAAGGACTAACACAGAGCAAAGTAAAGGATGGATAGGAGGAAGAAACAGAAAGATCCTTTGCAAGTAAGAAAGGCTCCAGAGGACCAAGGGTAAGGGGAGAGAGGGAGAACAAGAGGAAATGATTTGTGTTATATCATGTACAGGCACCTAATAACTGATACATGTGAACATTATATGTCATGAATTATGAGCAAAGAATAATGATAACAAGAATGAAAATGAAGAAAGGGAATTTATAAGCAGAAGGAGGTAAGTGGATAGGAAAGAGAAAGGATTAAAAAAAGGAATAGTGCTGTGCTAGCCCCACTCCCAGGGGTGCGCAAAAATGGCAATTGAGACTGGGCGTGGTGGCACGTGTTTGTAAGCTAGCACTTGGGAGACTTTAAACAGAAGGATTACTAGGAGTCTGATCTGTGTAATAAGACCCTGAAGACCCTGTACTCAACATATAAAAAAGAAACAAATGCTATGTAAATGTACCTACTCCATAAGACGAATGTAAACTTAATTCTTTTTTCAAAATGTACTGCAAACATTACCAACAAAATTTAAATTAAAATATTCATGGACCAAAAATCAAATTCTCCTATTTTAAATTGTGTCTACTGGGTATTGTGTCCCAGTAACTAGAAAGTGATTAAGACACTACACTAGAACAGAAAACAGGTCTTCTGATTCCTATGCCAGTCCTGTTTGCATCCTGTGCTTCTAAGGCAGGAGTCTGAATGGCTTTCAGGCACATAGGTTGTGCCTGGCCAGGGAGCCATGAAACTGCAAAGTAAATGAGGCCCATGAAACATCAACTTTAGCAAATGGCTTGGGGACATAGCATTACTTTTCATAATGCAATATGAAGGTAATAATTATATCATGTTAAAGATAAAATATAAGACTTATATGCTCAACTTAGCATTAACATCAGGGCAACCCTCAGACATGATTTCAATTACTCCTTATGCTTGAAAATGTTTTCCACTTCCTATAGTATTGGGGTGCTTTAATAAGAGGGTTTGAAAAACATAGGCTGTGCCATACTGGCTTTCTGTGTTCACCACAGAGCATAGAGAGGCTGCCATCCACAAACTCAGTTCTAGCTTTAGTATTACAAAACAGCTGCTTTGTGTGATATATACACTGTTCATGAGTGTATTTTATCTATAGGTATAACTAAAGAGCTACTAGGGGAATGAGTTTTAAGTGTAATTCTTGTCTTTCGCAGGGAGTGTGGCATTCAGAGTGGGTGATCAGTAACTGAGTTACATCTGTTATTGCTATACCACTTCTTAATTCTCACAGTCATCATAAGAACAATGTCTTTTATAGCCAAGGTCACATGGCTGTGCATTACATATACCACAAGAATAGCAGGAAAGAACCATGGTGGACCCAAGTCGATGCTTACAGTTCCCTAGAGACCGTGGCCCCCATGTTAGTGTCCCCACCTGCTCTGATCTAGCCATCACTTTCTATCAGAAGAAACTTCCCCGGCTGAGAGGCAGAGGTGCCTTATTCCTTTTAGCTGCCTCTGGTACACGAAACTTTAATCTAGGTTAATGTGGAATGCAGATTCTGACATCTTCAGTGTTAGCTCCCAAGCTAGGGTAATGGGAGCACAACCACAATGGATCTCTCTCCTGACTTCACAGTTGATAGGCAAGGATGTTTCCAACACAGAGAAGTATGCTCTAACCTGGTGACAAACTTCTGCCTCTCTCTTTTCCTAAAAGCTACCTGGGATAGAAGTCTGTGTTACTTCCATAGGAAAAACTTTACCTCGGAATTTGGTACAAAACCAGCAGGATGCAATCATTTTAACCTAGATGTGAGACAAATGCACCCTGCTCCTGCTTTCTGGCTGCATTTTCTCAGCACCCTGTCTCCATTGCTGCTTGGTCCCAAATGCTGCAGGTCAGAAAGTCTCTTAAAAACCTAAGAAAGGGCTGGGGAGATAGCTCCGAGGCACAAGTGCCTGCTGGGCAAGTGCAAGGTCGTGAGTTCGAACCCTGGTCCCACAAAAAAAAAAAAAAAACCTAAGAAAAAAAAACATCAGCAACACTGAATATTCAAAATGGAAACTTAATGAAATGCATATTATAGGAACAAATTCTCATTGGTTCCATAAGCCCAACAAGAATGGGCTAGGCAATGTCGTATATCAGTGCTTCCTAAAGGCTTTCATTCATTCACTGGGGAAACTGTCCTTTCAGATTGGTGAGAGTTACTGTGGAGGGGAGAAATCAGAACAGGGACAAACTGTAGTGACTGTGATTTCATTTCATTCCTGAAATAAAGAATTCTTTTTTCTAGGTCCAAATGTGATCCTTCAATAGCCATGTGATTGCAGCTGCACATTTTACCAAGGGAAGATTCATTGACTCCTGATGAAAGCAAACCACAAAATAAGACAAAATTGCAATCATTTCTAAAACAAGTCTCAGACGCTTTAGCTTATATTCAGGGCCCAAGTCTGCAAGAATTCCTTTAAATCATGGAACAAGCAGACCCAGGAGTTTGGTACCTTGTGGTGCCATGGACTCCTGAGAGCCATTTTACCTTTGCCTTCGCCTCGCAGTGTAGTTCCTGTCTCTCTTCCTCTTCTCCTTCACTGTCTCCAGGAAAGCTGGGGAGGTGTAGGATGCATGAGGATATGGAAGGAGATTGACCTGAGGCTGTAATGAGCTGAACTGAAATGAACTGAACCTAGGGGTTGCTTTGGAGATGGAACGGAAAAGTATTTGTTAAATTTTGAAATGAGTTGATATAAAAAAAAAATTATGAAAGCTTACTCAAAAAGGGAAGAAAGTGGTGTGGTCAGGCCTTCCCTTAATATCGCAAATGTCTTTTAAAAAAGGGCACAAATTTGGATTCCAGATAGAATTGTCCACATTATGGCATCCAGAGCTGTCTGTCTTTCCTCCAGATCCTCAACTTATTTCAGTTCACATCTTTGAGGTCTCCCTTTATAGTCCATTGGCCTCATTATTTTGGGCCTGTGGTGAGACAGCCTACCAAGATAGCAGCATGTGCCAGGACAAGGGAATGTAGAGAGAAGTGGGAAAGATCTAGGAGCCCACAGAGCACACCTCCAATAACCTAAAATCTCCCCACTAGGCCCCACCTTCTGCAGGGCCTACCACCTCCGATAGACAGTGCACCTTCATTGCATGGATCTTTGGGCAATTCTAAAATTCAAATAATTTCAACACCCTAACCTGTAGTGTTGGGAGACAGGTCTTTGGAGGAAGTATTAGGGTTAAATGAGGTCATAGGAGAGGGTCCCTATGTGGACAGGATTATTGTCCTTATGGAAATCTCAGAGAGCTTACTGTCTCCACCCCTGCATCACATTCAAGGAGAGTAAGGTGGGAAGACAGCAAGGCAGACATGCATAAACCATCAAGAGAGCTTTATATAGAAGTTGAATTAGAGCTGGATGTGGTGGCTCACGCCTGTAATCCCAGCACTCGAGAGGCTGAGGCAGGAGGATTGGTGCGAGTTCAAGACCAGCGTGGGCTACAAAAGTTAGCTCAAGGCCAGCCTCAACTACATAGCGAGACCCTGTCTCAAAAAGACAAAAAAAAAAAAAGAAATTGAATTAGGTAGGAAGGTAGGACTTTTATTTGGGACTTCTGGGTTCTTGAATTGTGAGAAAATAAATTTCTGTTTTGTACACCACTTGGTGTTTGGTACTTTGTTATGGAAGCCCAGTCAGGCAAAGGCCGGGAGTCTTTCCCATCCCTGAATGTGACCCCAAGTCAACTAAAGCCAAACTGGAAAGAGTGCTAAGTGCTTGCAAGTTGGCTCCTGGCTTGACCCTTTCCCAGTCGTGTGCTCCTAGGTCTGTTACTTTCTCTCTGGACCCTGAACATGCCTGACCTCTTCATTGTACATAGGACGACACAGAAGATACCTATTTCACATTATCTTTGTTCGGAGTTGTTCTAAAAATTTTCTTTAAGGCAGGTTCATTGAAGTATGCAGCCAAGTCTACCCTTTTAATGGTATAGTTCTATGTGTTTCTGGAAAAAAAAATCATTTAACTGCTACCACAAGCAAGATACAGAACATTTTCATCACCCCAAACCCTTTCCTCCTACCATTGTAAAGAAAACTTTTCTACTACTCAGTTCCAGGCAACCATAGGTTTTCTAGATCTTCAAATTTCCCTTTTTGATTTTTTTTTAATTTTTAAAGAGAGTACAAGATGGGCTAAGGTCATAAAAATCTCCAACAGGCTTTTGAAAATAGCAGCTAATGGGTAGACTCCTCACCCTCACTAATTCTTTATGCTGATATCTGTGAACTAAGCAACCTCACTGAGGATAGAAATGTGTAATACAAAAACCATGCATGAGATACCTGTCATTTTGGTCTTCTGAAAGCATACTGCTTCTAATGTCATATCAATTATTGCTATATTCTCTTTGAAGTAAATGTTTATTAAAAAGTAATAAAAGAAAATAAGAGACAAGAAAAAATGTCATAAGATATTCCTACTGCAATGCTATTATGGTTTGATTTCTAAATTTCTGTATAAAATGTGAATTTTTTTACATACTATAGGGATGCAAATTTTAGAATATCCATGGTTGTTGGAAAATAACAGTTCCATTTATGGGTAAGGCATTTGATATTTAGAAACACAGCAATGTTAAGCGAAACTGTCTCTGTTACAGGGTAATAATGTCATTAAGTTTCTTTTCTAGATTTTAACAGCTAAAGTTTGCAGAACAAAAATTAGAGAAATAGAGGGGCTACAAGGATAGCCAATATTTTGGCCCTACCCTTCAAGATCAGTGAGAAATCAAGACATAGGAGAACCTGTACTGTGACATCTTGTAACTCAGTGGTGTCCCAAATTTTCTGATCAAAGAGATTATGGGGCCACAGAAGAAAGTGATTGATGATGTATAGTGTGCCTAAAGAGAGTCATCTAGAGAGAAAACATTATCTCAGGCTTTCACAGAGAGCAAATTGGTCAAGCAATGGCCGTGACTCATCCAGATGGTTGACACTGCCAATAGACCTATAAAGGTGCTGTACATGGTCTCATGGTAAATCCTGAGGGGATTTGACTGACCTTGCTGATACAAAAGTTACATTTTTAATTATATAAATCATGCTATAAGTTGGTCTCTCTCTCTCTCTCTCTCTCTCTCTCTCTCTCTCTCTCTTTGGTGAGACCAGGGTTCAAACTCACAACCTTGCACTTGCCAGTCAGGCACTTGTGCCATGGGGCTATCTCCCCAAGCCCTAAGTTGGTCTTAATCATCCAGCAGAAAAGTATAACCACACAGCACAAAAAGTACTGCCATTTTAATATGCTGAGCTGTAAAAGGCTCAAGTCAACAACATCTGAAAATTGCCAGCAGTGCTGATAACTCACTGCTACCCTAGACTATTGGACTATATTAGGTTCTTTTGCTTAATTCACGTACCTACAGTCCTTAGGCTGGCTTCAAGTGTAAAAGGATCCTTTAAAGACTTCTCCAAATATTGCTTCTCTAACTGCATTGGAACACCCACCTCTGACAAAACAAAACAAAACAATGAAGGGAGATATAAGTAAAAAACTATTTTGTAATATATATATATATATATATATATATATATATATATATATATATATTAGGATAGTGATACAACTACTTTCAGTTCAATGAGAAGAAAAGTTCGTACTTGTTTAGATATGATATCATATCTACATCTTTTCCTCTGAATAACTACTATAAAGAAAACAATATACAATGTATTATTATAAATATCCTACTAACCTGTTTTGAGACTGTTTCATTGTCATTTTATCTTTTTTCTCATTAAAATGAATAAAATATAAAAAATAGAGTACAAATTAGAATTAAAACAGAAAAAGTACAAATGATACAGAATTTCACCTAACAAAGTAATATGAATTTCCCAGTATTTGCTGTAATACATGGTGTTGTCTTCCAAATAGTTATTCATATTACCAGATACATGCACACAAAATTGCAAGAAGAAAGAAAAAACAAGAAAGAAATGTATATTAAGATGAGAAAAAGTACAAGCAATTACAAACAGGAGATGAAACAAATTACAGCATGAATTGTTTCTTTCCATAGACAGCAGAAATGCACAGTGCAATTGTCCAAACCATCCTGCTTACATACATAGATAATTCTCTTTCCCTGACTCCCTCTCCTGGCCTTCACCTCAACTCAGTAACTCTTTCCTTTTGAATAAGTTTGTTCCTTTTTCCCAGTGTCTAGTGTACCCTTCAGATTCCATTTTTCTCTTTCAGGTTCTCACACTAAGAAAACTATGATGTTCACACATGCAGGTCTGATTTATTTCACTTAAGAGTATGTTCAGATTTGCCTTTCAAAAATACATAATGAGGCTGGGCGTGGTGGCGCACACCTATAATCCCAGCACTTGGGAGGCTGAAGCAGAAGGATCGGTGTGAATTCGAGACCAGCCTGGGCTACAAAAGTGAGCCCAAGACCAGCTTGAATTATATAGTGAGACCCCATCTCAAAAAGACAAAAATTTAAAAAGAGAGAGAGAGAGAGAGAGAGAGAGAGAGAGAGAAAGAAAATACATAAATGACATCACATAAGGTATTTAACTGGTTTCACTTTTCCTTTCGGCCGGAACCGCCATCTTCCAGTAATTTGTCAAAATGACTAACACAAAGGGTAAGAGGAGGGGAACCCATTATATGTTCTCCAGGCCCTTTAGAAACCATGGGGTAGCCGGGCGTGGTGGCACACGCCTGTAATCCTAGCACTCGGGAGGCTGGGGCAGGAGGATTGGTGCGAGTTCGAGACGAGCCTGGGCTACAAAAGAGAGCTCAGGACCAGCCTCAACTGCATAGCGAGACCCTGTCTCAAAAAAAAAAAAAAAAAAAAAAGACAAAAATAAAATAAAATAAAAAGAAACCATGGGGTGGTTCCTTTGGCCACATACATGTGAATCTACAAAAAGGGTGACATTGTAGACATCAAGGGAATGGGTACTATGCAAAAAGGAATGCCTCACAAATGTTACCATGGCAAAACAGGAAGAGTCTACCATGTTACCCAGCATGCTGTTGGCATTGTTGTAAACAAGCAAGTTAAGGGTAAGATACTTGCCAAGAGGATTAATGTACATATTGAGCATATTAAATATTCAAAAAGTCGTGATAGCTTCCTGAAACATGTCAAGGAAAATGATCAGAAAAAGAAAGAAGCCAAAGAGAAAGGTACTTGGGTTCAACTGAAGCACCAGCCTGCGCCTCCCAGAGAAGCTCACTTTGTGAGGACCAATGGGAAGGAACCTGAGTTGTTGGAACCTATTCCCTATGAATTCATGGCATAAACTGGGATGTAGTTCTGCCGTTCACCACCTTATTGGCAGCTTAAGTGTTCTAGGTCCTGTATAAAACTAAAATTGCCCTGTGTTGTAAGGGTGATTTTCTTAGTTGAAGAGGTATGTGGTGCCTTCCTACCTCAAACATATCTCAGCAGATTTTCACTGTAGTGAGTAATTGTGTCTGGTCTTTACTCTTCAGTGTTTTCTTGCTGAGAAGTATTGCTGAGGTATTGTGCAGGTGTATACCCAAATATTTATAAAATATTTATATTGGCTTGAAGATCTTGTGAATCACCATTGGGAAAAGATGTATCCAAATAAATGGAAGTCACTTCAGAAACAAATGTAAGTCCATTTCAGTTAAATAAATTGTTTAAAGCACCAAAAAAAAAAAAAAAAAAAAAAAAAAAAAAAAAAAAAAA
>PVJA010023131.1:8530-33501 GCA_004027025.1 Myocastor coypus
TTTTTTTTTTTTTTTTTTTTTTTTTTTTTTTTTTTTTTTTTTTTTTTTTTTTTTTTTTTTTTTTTTTTTTTTTTTTTTTTTTTTTTTTTTTTTTTTTTTTTTTTTTTTTTTTTTTTTTTTTTTTTTTTTTTTTTTTTTTTTTGAATTTTTATTTTATTTTATTTTTTTTCTTGTTTCAGAACCTTTACTTGTTTATTCACTTATTTTTATGGCCGGCTCAGCCCGTGCCCTGAGGGCAGGGCTGGCGCAGCATGTGGTGCCGGGGATCGAACCGCGGTCCCTGAATCCGCCCAAGCTTTCCCAAGCAGGCGCTTTAGACCACTGAGACATTCCGCCAGGCCCCAAGCTCTTGCATTCTGCATGCCTGTAAAACCAGCACCACATGAATGATGATCAGGCTTCCTGGTATGCTATAGAATGCGTAGGATTAGTTCCTAATCCAAGGAAACAAAGCCTATGTGTGGCCCTTCTTGAGCACAGTGCCCTGAGGCTCTCTTTTAAAGGAAAGTCTTTCACATGTGCACTTTTGAGCCTGCAAAGGGTCAGACTTTGCTGGTTCTTCACATGCCCTTAAGCCTTTTTTCCTGTTGTCCTGTTGCAATAGTACTTTGTGTTGGTTGGCCAGGTTGGTTAGGGTTAGTTGGTCAGTATGGTTGTATTTTGTCTGGTTGTATGTCTGGTTTGGTTTCTTTGAGATAGCAGTCTCACTGTAGTTCAGCCTGGCCTTCAACACATTATGTAGCCCATTCTGGCCTCAAATTTTCTATAGAGTCCTGCCTCAACCTCGCAAGTATTGAGATTGTAGGTGTGTGTTACCACACACAGCTTCACTTTTTCATGCTAATGCTTTCAAGCCACCAAAGATAGCTCCACTATCTTTGCAAGTCCCAACTTTATCAGCAGTGCTCTTTGCTCTTGATTTTTAGAATAAAGTTGATTAAATCTTCCAACAGTAGCCATGTTTGTTGACTTCCTTGAAATTTCTACCACATCAACTGGTCTGCCATCCTTAATCTCAGTCTCCTGCAAAGTCTCAGGACATGAGCAAAATATGGACATAGTTTCTGCCAAAAAGTACTGTACTTGGCATAGAATCCAACTGTCAGTGGAGTCCCTCTTCCCAGCTGAAACTTAATTGAGGATGGTCCTTATCAGCTCCTTTTTATCAACTTTCTAGTATTCTGAGCTCTGGCTGGAATCTCCCATCAAGCTCTGCTTACAGCATTCTACAACGTCAGTAGTCTGCATCTCCAAACCTTTCTAAACTTCCCGAAGAACCAGTTCCAGAGTCTTCTAAACCATATGTGTGCAGGCAACATTTCAGCAACAACCCCTCTGTAGGGAGCACAGTCCACCTTACTTAGTTATTTTCATTTCTGTTTGGACAAAAAAAAAAAAGCAAGCAAGCAAAACTTAGAGGAGAGGTTTATTCTGGCTCATATTTTAGTATGTAATAAGCTAGCTCCAAGGCAGAATGGTATTGAAGGCAGAGGGGCATGGTGGAAGAGCGCCACTGCTTATGGCATCACATCAGGGAAGCAGAAAGATCAGAGCAGAGCCAGGAAAGCAAGTAGACCCTTTTAGACCATTCCCCCAGTGACCCACCTCCTCTGGCTAGGTTCTGCCTTCCAACACTGTTTAGCACTAAACTCATAAAGTGAACTAATTACTGATAACTATTGTGCCCCATGATCCAGAAACCTCTGGAAACACCATCCATAAGCACATGAAGCTTTGGAGGAACACTTAGGTACAACATGACACCAGGCAAGATGGTGTATGCCTATAGTCCCAACTACTTTGGAGTCTAAGGAGAGAGTATCACTTGTTCCCAGGACTTTGGGGGCCAGCCTACAAGACTGTGTGTGTGTGTGTGTGTTTGCACAGTGATGACAAATGTCCAGCTGTGGTATGCATGACATAGCATCAGCATTACTGCTATAGACAACTAAGCTTACGCATTAATGGTTTGTAGTATAATACAAACTGGTCATTCAGTGTTTATGCTAAGAAACTCATTAATCCTAGAATGGTTCTTGGGCTTGTGCAATAATTTTTCTGCTCATATTTCATTTCTTATAAATTGAGGAAACCCATGAAATGGGTTTTTACAACTAAACTATAAGACTTTAAAATTAAGTGGATATTTGTAGTCATCAAAAGTTCCCATCCCCTGTGCTTCCAGCTTCTTCCCTTGCCTCACACACTGGTGACTCATCCTCATCCTTTTCCCAAGAGTACCCTTATGCTAATGAACTCCTTTACTTAAAAATAACTACTTAGTGATTTCTATATGCACTGGTCTGATTATAATTTGTGTATCCACAAGTCTGATGTGGCTTATACCTCTACTTATGAAGTCTTACCTGACAGCTAACATGTCTTCACAGGCAAACAGTTCTCTTCCCTGTACTCACAGCTGGAACTTTTTTCTGTAGGTCCTGCCTGTTTGTGAGCTTACGCAGTGCAAATACTATAAACATTTTAATAGGTAAAGCTAAAAAAAGTGACTTCAGGGCTATAAGACGCCCAAAAATTTGTTGCATTTATTTTTTTCTCAAATTTCCAGAGCTGGGGCCAGGGAGATAGATAGCACAGTAAAATAAGTGCATACCTGTCAAGCACAGGGTTCTGAGGAGGAGTTCAATCCCCAGTACTGGAGGGGGGAAAAAAGAAAAAAAAAAGTTTCGAATTTGCAGAGCTTCCACTTAGCTGTAAGTCCTTGAGATTCAGATTAATAGCAAATTATTCTTTACATATTTGCCTCCTATATTGCCCCATTCCTGTGTAAGAAAGTGAGCACCCTTACTAAGGTAAGGGAGTAGAAAGAATGGGAATGATTCTAGTGATATCATAGTAGAGTGGTTCAGACTTGAAAAAGGTGAAAAGAGAAAAATCTGACAACTCCCAAATGCTTTCTTACTAAAGTGTTATGCTTTTGGATATTTCAAGTTTCAACCACTGTAAACATACCCACAAATAAAATTTATAAAATGAGCAAATTAACAGGTACCAACTACTTTGATTTTCTGATTTCTGTCCTTTCCTCAGTTTATATTACAATTAACCAAAATCTTTTTGTGTATCAGAATCTAAGATAAACAGAAAATAAAGTTAAATAATATCCATAACATCCATACATTTATCTAAATTATGTTTGGAAGACAGAATGTCATTGACTCAGTGTGACTGCCTGGATAGAATTTACAGCTTCATCAGATAATAGGAAATAATTTAACAGGTTAGTCTCTTAGATTATGTTCAAGTTTTTTGTTGTTGTTGTTGTGGGTTTTTTTTTTTTTTTTTTTGTGTGTGTGTGTGTGTGTGTGTGTGTCTTTTTGAGACAGGGTCTCACTATGCAGTTCAGGCTGGCCTTGAGCTCACTTTTGTAGCTCAGGCTAGTCTCGAACTCACATCGATCCTCCTACCTCATCCTCCCAAGTGCTGGGATTACAGGCATGTGCCACCACGCCCGGCTTCAAGTTTTTAGAACATAAGAGAATTGTGCATAGCTAACCTCATCTGTTGAGAAAAAATTGATAGAAACTAGTCTTCTTGTCTGCCTTTGACATACTGCTTGTCTCTGGTTTGTCCCATAACTGCCTTGACTCATCTGAGAAGTCTATGAAAAAGCTGACTCTTTGGCATTTGTCAGATTACTGGTAAATTGTTAAACTCAGGCTACTGTGTTCATTCTGTCATGTGATTAAGTACTGAACTGATAGATAATTATAGTAATAAAACTGGGAAACCTCAAATTATATGTAGATTATATTGTTGAGTGTTTTAGTAAAGTAGGTATGATTGATTGAAATAAGCATTATTTACTAACAGTGTTAAGCCATGAAAAATGAATTTTTTTTTTCTAACTTGAGATAGCAATACAGTCAAATTAAAAAAAATAAAATGCTATAAACAGGTCTACAAATTCTATCTGAACTGACCAAATTTAAGAATCCAGCTCCAGAGACCTTTTTCTTGGCAAAACACGTTAGTATAATAGTAAAAATTTCTATTTGTAACAGATAGGTAACTGAGAAAGTAAATAGAGTCAGTATTTAATAGCTTCTTGTTTATTTTGTTGTTCCTTATTAGAAATTGTAAGTGGTTGAGCCTAATCTTTTTCCACCAAAAAATAATTTTTAAATATGCTCAGTTTCTGAATTCTGTTGTTGTGTCCAACTGATTAGTACCAAACCCGTCTGTCACTTGAACTAATTTTATTTGAAAGTGAAAAGAGAACACAGTAATCCTTTTTAGCCATGAAAATACTACTTTAAGAGTTGAAGGTGGATGGCACAAATCAGTATCGTCCAGAAAGTACTTGGTAGAAGTAATGGCACTTGACTTTAGGAACCAGTAGTTAGGTGTTTTTACTTAGCCTTTTCTTTATAATTTAAGACAATTTTAAATGAAGGTGTAGGATCTGGCTTTTTTAACGAAATAGCTTCATGATAAGAAATGCTTGCTAGCAACATATTTTGGGAAAAGTTTATTTCAACTTAGTTCTTCGGGACCCTTTTGAAATGCTTAGGTGAAGTGAGCTTTTAAAATGTTTAGATGCGAGGCCCAGCTGGATGGCTTAGTGGTCTAAATCTTAGGCGGCTTCAGGGACTGCAGTTCGATCCCTGGCTCCACATGCTGTGCCAGCCCTGCCCCTCCTCCCCCCACCCCCGCAGGCTGAGCCAGCCATAAAAATGAGTGAATAAACAAACAAAGGTTGTGAAACAAGAAAAAATAAATAAAATAAAATAAAAACTTCTTTTAAAAAAAGTGGTGGCGCACGCCTGTAATCCTAGCACTCGGGAGGCTGAGGCAGGAGGATTGGTGCGAGTTCGAGACCAGCCTGGGCTACAAAAGTGAACTCAGGATCAGCCACAACTGCATAGCGAGACCCTGTCTCAAAAAGACATAAATAAATAAATAAATAAATAAATAAATAAATAAATAAATAAATAAATAAAATGTTTAGATGTTATTAAAGGATTTGACGTGGGGGCGGTTATTTTTGGTTTGGGTATTTTGTTTTGGTTTGCTTTGCTTTATTGTTTTATGACAGGGTCTCACTATGTATTCCAGGCTGGCCTCAGACTCATACGTACCTCCACATCCTGAGTGTGTTGGCATTACAGGCGAGCACCACATTGCATGGCAAGAATTTGACTCCTAACCCTTTTTACATTTATTGAGACTTTAAGAATAAATATGAGGCTTAGAGCAAAGGTCTCTAGAACACAAGTTTGTAAGGTGGTTGTTTAAAAGGTTTTTGTTGTTATTTTGGGGAAGATTGGGGCTTGTGAGATTGTTTGTGGTTTTTGAGACAAGGTCTTGGTATGTAGTTCAGATTAACCTCAAATTTAAGTTCTTCTTGCTTTAACCTCCAGAGTGTTGAGATTATAGGTGTGTGCTACTACACCTGTCTGAGTTGTTTTTAACACTGTTTGCACTCCAGAACACTTTCTTTTCTACTCTGTTGTAACTCTTGGAGGGCAAGAGAGAACTTTGTCCAGTTAGGATTCATGTCATATGTCCAAAATTAAATAAAAATATCAGTTTACCCATAAAAGATGTGATGAATGATCTTTTCAAAATCTAAGTACCTTCTTTGCTTAGAAATGAATTATTGGTCTTTATCTGATCTTTTATTCATTAAACATTTCTATATCTCAAGTATAGAAAATGAAATCAACTCCATCTGATTAATATTGACATTAGCTGACATTTAAGGCTTTTAGCAATAATGTCAATAATGTTTATTCTTATTTAATCTGTCCACCAACCCTGTGAAATAGGCTTTCACTGTCCATATTTTATAAAATTATATACCAGCATAGAAATAAACTGCCCTTTTGCAAGTTATATTGATAGCCAGTTCAGGTCTCCTTGTTTCTAAATTGTATATTTGATGAACATGAGCTGCAGAAATGGAATAGTGTTTATTTTATGTGTGTAAGGAAAAACTAAATTAGCCTTTGAACAAGCCAAGTGGCTTTTTTATGGTGAACTTCACACCATTAAAGAAATCTCTAACCTGTCTTGAAACTGTCTCATTGTTACTTTTTTCTCATTAAAATTAATTTTTAAAAAAATCCCTGAACATCAGTTGAGTTAAACAGTATCGGCTTGCTTTGTGTCATTTAAACAAAGAGTCATCTTTTTAAAAAAGGTTCAACAATTTATTTGTAACTGTTGATCTGAATTTTTATCCTGGGTACATTTCAAGCAGTCTTTACAGAGTCTGTTACTCATTTTAATGGCCTAGAGTATAATCTGGAATATTTGATTCCCTAATCTACGTGTTTTATGTATTTGATGTACAGACTTTTCCTTTATAGCCACGTTGTATTTTTTATCTTTCACTTCCTGGTCTTAATATTTATAACCATTATTTATGATTTCTTCTAAAACCAACTTCATTTGGAATGATAGTTGAATAATGCTTCTGCCCATGCCCTAATTTTTAATTAGAAAGGCTTTATTCCATGCTGCATCCTAGAGCATTCCATTCCAGAAGAAAGAAGAAAATGTAGAAGGCCTTTGCATCTTTCCTTGGTTGAATGCCCAGTAGTTTTGCTGGATTTTTCCAGTTAGGGGCAGCCTATGAATGGGCAATTGTCCTGTTTTTCAACCTTTTACCAAAAAAAAAGTATATTTAAAAGATAATTCTAATATACCTCTAATATTGAGCACCATTATAATGTAAGAGAAATAATATTGTTAATGATTTTTTTTTCACCAAAGCATTTGCAGATTTACAGTGAGAAAGAATGTAGCATTAAGATACTTTTAAAGCATCGTTCCTATTTAATTCTTCAAAACTGGGTATACTAATTTTAGAAATAAATTGAAAGATATTTCAGGGAACAGAACAGAATTTAGCAACTGCTGACTCAGTGTAACCACTATCTCAAGTATATTTTTCTTGGTTATTACTATATTCCTTTATATATAGAATGCAAATGATATTGCATGTATAGGCATTCATTCTGTAATTGACTACAATCCATACCATTTCCAAGAACACCTTGCTGCTTCAGGCATTTGCATGCTTACCTATCTGATGTGTAAGGCATTAGGTTGTTCCTTACTTCCCCCTTCCATCATTCTGTCATAGGCAGGGAACCAGGAAACTGAGAAGTCATTTACCTCAGTAATATACAACTTTTCTGGCTGCACTTGGTGGCATAGGCACATGCCTATAGTCCTAGCTACTCAGGAGACTGAAACAGGAGGATCACAGTTGGAGGCCAGTCTGGGCAACTTAGCTTGTTTCTTATTAAAAGTAATTTAAAAAATAAAAATAAGTAAAAGAAAAAAATGCTTCACCAAAAAAATAAAAAAAGTACCCTGGTGTGGTATGTCACAGTAACACTCCCCACAACACATACCAATCACTATCCTATCACTTGTATATTTTTTACATTCATTTTATAATCTTCCTTTGTCTAAGAAGGATATGTTCTAAGACTCTCAGTGGGTACCTCACACCAGAAGACATACAAATTTGAAAAGTAGAGGGGCTGGAGATGCAGCTCAGTGGTAGAGAGCTTGACTAGAACATTGAGGTCCTGGGTTTAATTTCTAGCACTGCAAAAAAGAAGAAAGAAAACTCCCTTTATTGGCAAGTCAAGTATGCTTTGTTATACTTTCAGGTTTGAAAATCTTTACCTTCTCATGATATTTTTGTTTGAAAATATGAAATATTTTAAATTTACTATGAGGCTTTGTAGTGATTTTTTATTTTTAAATATTTTTAACTTATACATAGTACCAGTATATTCAAGGGATACAGTGTTACATTTCGCTTTTTCAAGAATATATGCAATACAAAGTGGTAAAAACAGATAGTCATTACCTCACCTCAGACATATCTCTCTTTGTGTATTAGAAATACTTAATCCTCTTTGCTAGCTATTTTGTCAACTGCCAGTTATCTGCTGTGCTATTGGAGGGGAAAAAAATTGGTATAGTTACTAAAAGCAAAACAAATTCGTAAGCATTATTTTAAGATCAGATTGTAGCTCACAGCTGAGCAGATAGTTCAGTGGCTTAAGCACTTACCTGGCAATCACAAGGTCCTGAGTTCAAGCCCCAGTACAAAAAAAACATTGTAGCTCACAGGTTTTGTTTTGTCTTGTTTGTACCAGAAATCAAACTCAGGATGTTGTGCTTACCAGTCAGGCACTGTACCACCAAGCCCCTAAGATCAAATTCAACAACCCAGATGGAATCAGCTAATTTGAATAAAGAAAGTGTATCCATAAAATGAATACACTTAATGAAAAAAGGAATAAATTACTGATAGACACAATAAATGAACCATGACTCATTCCAGCAGCAAGTAATTCTCATTCGTGGATCAGTGAAGCACCAGGAGGAAAAAAAAAAAAAAATCCCACCTGTCTCCAAGAAGTGAAAATACCACAGCCAACTCATTCATCTTTGTGAAACAAGAATATAAAAATTCTTATTTAAAAAAAATTCATAGTGTTGGGTTATATTTAGTCAATTGTGTTACATTTTAAAGTTCTAGTAAATATATACAGGCACATTCAGCCGGATTTAGAAAATTCTATCACACTGAAAGGTACCCTATTCCCACCTGTAGTCAGTCTCACCTCCATGGACCATCATTTTTAGTTTTCACTAGTGTCCTCATCCATAGGCTTCAGTCTCTTAGAAAACAGTCATCATTTATTTTAATGTGACTTGCTTAGTTGTATTGCTTAAGTGCCTTTGTAAGGCACCGTCTGGAATTCTGTCATGGTAAGTTTTCTAAGTTAACAGTTTCCCATTTCAACTTTCCTACTTTGGATGTGAGCTCATTTACTAAAAAAGTTTCCCTTCACCTCATCAGTTGAATTTGTGCAAAAAATACCTTGAACTTTCCTCAAGAATTTTTGTTTTCCTTTATCTTTTTGAAACAGGGTCTTGCTATGCAGCGCTGGCTGCCTTGAGCTCACTTTGTAGTCCAGGCTGGTCTCAAAACTCATTGTGATCCTACCTCAACTTCCCAAGAATGCTGGGATTGCAAGCAAGCACCATGCCCAACTTCGTCATTTTATTTTGCTTCCTATCAGATCATTTTTATTTTAATTACAATTTTAATCTCAGTCTGATCAACTTCTAAGAAAGACTTGGGAAACTTTTTTGAGGGTTTTTTTTTGTTTTGTTTTTTTGTCTGTTTGTTTTTGTTTTGCGAGACCAGGGTTCAAACAATAGTGTATTTTTTAAAATAGTTTTTGAGATCTTTTTTGTTTTTTAAAACAAAGATTAATTTCCTTGCTCTAACTGTCCTCATCGCATTTAATAATTTACCTGGGGGGCTGGGGAGATAGCTCCGAGGCACAAGTGCCTGCTGGGCAAGTGTAAGGTCGTGAGTTCGAACCCCAGTCCCCCCCCCAAAAAAAAAATAAATAAATAAAATAAAATAAAATAAAATAATTTACCTGGTATAGACTTTGTATTCCAAGAGAGTAGGTAACAAATTTTTGAACTCTGCAGTATGTTTCTCGCAGTGTTTCAGAGGTTTAGAAAAATCTAATAAGAGTTTTAATTCAGTTTCTGTAGATGTGGCTTTGCTCTAACAATTTGAAGAGGCTGTTGCATAATTACTTTCCCAAGAAATTCTCAAGAATTGTAGTTTGTTTCACAGCTAAGAGAAAAAGCAATGGATATAGAATGGTTGTGTGAGTGCACTAAATAGAATGATTCGAGGAATAAGTTTCTGAAGTTTTTTTTTTTTTTTTTTTTTTTAAATGTATTTCGTACAGGGTCTCATGGTGCAGCTCATACTCATAGTGATCCTCCCATCTCTGCCTCCCCAGCACCTGGAATTACAGGCATGTGCTACCATGCCTAGTCTCAGTGGCCAGCTCAGCACACCTGGGGGCAGAGCCACTGTGGCATGTGGTAATAGGAAGTTTCTGAATGTTTGAGTAGGGAAAAATATCTAATTATGTTTTGATGCCCAGGATACCAGTTAGTTTATTACTGAATGTTTTGTCTCATAATTTTTACATAGTTCCTCTTAAAAGTAGTGTGGGCCGGGTGTGGTGGCGCATGCCTATAATCCCAGCACTTGGGAGGCTGAGGCAGGAGGATTGGTGCGAGTTCAAGACCAGCCTGAGATACAAAAGTGAGTTCAAGGCCAGCCTGAACTGCATAGCAAGACCCTGTCTCAAAAAGACAAAAAAAAAAAAATAGTGTGACACTTGAACCCTTAAGTTACGTCATTAACAATGTAAGTATAAGAGTTAAGGTTAAGCTGGGTGCCACATGCCTGTAAGCCAGGCATTCTGGAAGGCTTAGACAAGAGAAAGGTATCTCAGGAATAATTGAGAAAAGGTACCTTGGAACTTCTCATATGGTAGAACGGTTTTAAGTCTCAATTCAAGATGGCTTTGTGGGTTATATGTATGTTGGCATAAGTGTAATTTGTAAGACATGCTTGTTTCTTCACTGAACACAACTATTCCCATGAATTAAAATGTTTGTTTGGTTTTTTTTAATTCAAATAGAGACCATGTTGTTATTGTTGTCGTTGTCGTCGTCATCGTCATCGTCGTCACTGTCGTCATCGTTGTTGGCAGGACCAAGGTTCAAACTCACAACCTTGCACGCAGGCACGCAGGCACTTGTGCCACAGAGCTATCTCCCCAGTCCCCTAAAATGTTCTGAATGTTTAATTTTTTTTAGAATTGTGTCCTAGTGGGTTCTCAGATTCTTTGACCAAGCAAGTGTCGAGGTCATATAACTACAGCTTCATAATTATTAATCTTTTCATAACAAATTAAACAGAATGGCTAAGTTCATAAGAAAGTGACTGCTGTTATCCAAGTTTCATACCTGATCCTAGGTGAAGGTTGAGCAGTTGCTTGCTTCTGCCTAAATCTTACTGATCTTCTCCTCTTCCACCTTGAGTACTTCAAGCATTCTTGAATTGGCTTGGAGAGTTTGTGGTCCTGTGTTTCCATCCACTTCTTGTGGAATTGCACTTAGTGAATAAATGGGATATGGCAGCATAGGACATAAGATGTGATATAAAACACAAATATAGGAACAGAAGTTAAAAGTAGCTGAAGAATTAAAGTTATTGCAAAATTAGTGACCAAGTATTACAGGACAATTCCAAGTCAAAACCAAAAAGGGGTGGTGGCTCACGCCTGTAATCCCAGCACTCGGGAGGCTGAGGCAGGAGGATTGGTGCGAGTTCAAGACCAGCCTGGGCTACAAAAGTGAGCTCAAGGCCAGCCTCAACTGCATAGCGAGACCCTGTCTCAAAAAGACAAAAAAAAAAAAAAAAACCAAAAAGGGTTGCTTTCATTACACAAAAACCTACAAATTCTAGTACAGTAATTGAACAACATGAGTTCATGAAACCAAATTGGAGTCATGACTGACTGATCTGATGGCACATTTAGGGAACAGACACAAGTTAAACATAAATATTCAGCAGACTGTTTGGAAGGAGGCCAACTGAGGGTCTTAAGTTGACTATGAAAAATGAGAAATAATACCAGAAACAAAAACCTGAAGTTACTGATTACTTAAGCAAAAAGTGTTTTGGTCAAATACTGCCTTCCTTGAGCAGAGCAAGCTGTGGATCTTATAGGATTGAGGGTATTATTGAAAAATTTAGGGCTGGTGAGATAGCTCAGCAGATTAAGCGCCTGCTTAGGCAAGCATAGGGTTCAAGTCCTGCACCACATGCTGCCCCAGCCCCACCCTCCAGTGTGTTGAACTGGCCACTGAGTCCAGGCATGGTGGCACACCTCTGATCCCAGCACTGGGGAGGCTGTGACAGGAGGACCACTACAAGTCTGAGCTACGTAGTGAGACCCTGTACCAAATGCATTTTTAAAAAGAAAAGAAAATTTAGATAGAGCCAGGAGCAAGTTAATGTTAACTGAAAAACTTGTCATTCAGGTGAAATGATTCCATAGTGGCATTCACTATGTTTTCATTGAAGTATGTTCATTTTTAATTAGCTAACTTTGGCACATGCCTGTAATCCCAGCACTCAGGAGGCTGAGGCAGGAGGATCGATGCGAGTTCGACACCAGCCTGGGCTACAAAAGTGAGCTCAAGGCCAGCCTGAACTGCACAGTGAGACGCTGTCTAAAAAAGAAAAAAAAAAAAAAAAAAACTAATTAGCTAACTTGCAGAAATAAGGGGCCACCAATAATGGGTTACTCTGCAGAAGTGTGTTAATGATGTATAATAGGTTGCCTCAGCTTCCTTAAGCTGGTTTTAGGAGTTGTTACTGTGAAAGAAATGGGACTGGGGGCTTTTGGCCTGGTGCAGGGAGTTGTACATGCTGGCCAAGTGCTCTACTGCTGAGCCACATCCCCAACCCTAATTAAAACCTGTGCTAGTGATTATTTTTGTGCTGTAACTACTGATCATTTCCTTGTTTCCAGAAGGATGAAAGCTATGATTACCCATCCTGGAAGTGTTTACAATATATTATCTATCCTTAGTATTATTAAAATTCCTTAATAGTAAGCATTTGCATAGGTTGTTTCTGTTTGCTTGCTTGCTCGCTCGCTTGCTCGCTCTCTCTCTCTCTTTCTCTCTTTCTTTCTTTCATCATTCTCAACACTTGTTAAGTTTTCTAGTCTGAGAATTCAGTCTTTTGGTCATGCTTGCAATTTCAGAATATTTCACGTTCTTTGTATCTTCATCCATCTGAGGAACAATAAATGTGGTCTTTTGCTTGTTTCCTCTACTAACTTAATTTATATTCACCTATATAAATTCACCTATATAAATATATTCACCACTCACCTATCCCAGGAATTGTCCAGATAGTAAATAATTTAGGCTTTATGGACCAGATGACCTCTGTTGTAACTACTTAACTCTGTGTTATATCATGAAAGAGAGTACACAAATGAATGGATGTGATAGTTTCATTAAACCTTTATATAAAGCTGAGGATGTAGCTCAGTGCTTGTCTCATATGTAGGATAGGGCTACAAGCCCTATCTATAGTTTCATTGTGAGACTATTTATAGAGTGAGTGTTCCATATTAGTGTGGTGTGGCAATCACTTTAAGTCTTGTTCAAATGTCTTATTTTCATAAGAGCATAAATGCCAAGACTTTTAAGAACATTTTTTTCTTCTTTAACAAGGTACCCAGTTTGACAAGTTGGCATCATGCGTGAGTATAAGCTAGTCGTTCTTGGCTCAGGAGGCGTTGGGAAGTCTGCTCTGGTAAGTCATCCTCATTGAACCTAACCTTTCATTCCAAGATGTTCTTTTCCCGTTGAGTTTTGGGCTTTCATTATTTTTATTTGTTAAGGTGAAATCCCTAGTAACTTAAAAAAGAATATGATATTTTTCTTGTTATTTTAGTCAACTTTTAGCTCTATCTGTGTGGATCATGTTTGAAGTATGCCATAATACAGTTTGTGCTGAGCACACAAAGTGTGTAAAAATGTATCTGTTGCATTTTAGGACCAACAAGATAGGAATGCGATTTGTTTTTTCTTGTTATGAATAGTCTTATATACTTTGTGATAGAAAATGTCAAAGCTTATCAAGTGTTTTACTGTCTAATTTTGCATTATTTTAATGGTCATGTTTTCAGCATAAAAGAATGGGATAGCAGGAATCAAGAAACAACTTAGTGGGACTAGGGAGAGCTCAATAGAGCAAGTGCTTGCCTGGCAAGTGCAAAGGCCTGAGTTCAATCCCTGGTTATGGGGGGGAAATATCTGAAGAGGTGAGGATTGTCGGGAGGAACTTTGAGGAGGACTTGAACCCTATGCTTTCCCAAGCAGGCGCTTAGTCTGCTGAGCTATCTCACCAGCCCTAACTTTGAGGAAACCATTTTGATTTAAAGTTTAGCAGATTCTCTTTTCTTTCTTTCTTTTTTTTTTTTTTTTTTTTTTTTTTTTTTTTTTTTTTTTTTTTTTTTTTTTTTTTTTTTTTTTTTTAACTTTTGTTTGTTTATTTATTTATTGTTATAGCTGGCTCATCCTGCCCTGAAGGCAGGGCTATCGAAGCACGTGGTGCCAGGGATTGAACCGCGGTCCCTGCAGCTGCCTGCAGGCGCTTTAGACCACTGAGCCATCCTGCCCGGCCCTAGCAGATTCTCAAAAACACAAATTGGCCTTCTTTTCTCCCTACTGAGATACAAAGCATCTCACTTTGCTACTTAAAGTAGCCAGCATATTTAGTTCAAATTGAGAACTGTGTATACAGGAGCCAAGTATAGTGGTACACAATTGTAGTCCCAGTACTTAGGCCAAAAGGCAAGGACCTTTTGAGCCTGTAAGTTCAAGACCAGCCTAGGCAACATGTTGAGATACCCCCCAGTATGACAAATTTTAAAATTTGTATCTGAAGTACTGGCAATACTGTGTATTAGTATAGATGTAATCTGTGTCATTTCCTCTCTGGATTTTTATTTTTACTTATTTCAGTTCACTACTGTCATTGAAATCAGGGCCTAGTATATACTAAGCAAGTAAGTAAGGGCTCTGTCACATCTCTAGCTTTTTTGTTTGTTGGTCATTTTGAGGTAGGCTCTCAGTTGTCCAAGCTTGCCTCCCAACTTGTAAACTTCCTGTCTGAGCCTCCTAAGTGGTGTGTGCCACTTCTGAATGATTTTTCTACTCTGTTTAGTTGAATCTGATGGTACAGAACCTATGGATATAGTGTCAGCTAGAGTTCAGATTTTGTGATAGAAAGATTTTGGATAAGTATGTTCTTTTCTTTAAAAGTATAATGGCAGCCGGGCGTGGTGGCGCACGCCTGTAATCCCAGCACTCGGGAGGCTGAGGCAGGAGGATCGATGTGAGTTCGAGACCAGCCTGGGCTACAAAAGTGAGCTTAAGGCCAGCCTGAACTGCACAGTGAGACCCTGTCTCAAAAAGCAAAAAAATAAAAATAAAAAAAATAAAAAAATAAAAGTATAATGGCATGTTTGTTTTTTTTCAGACGGTGCAATTTGTTCAAGGAATTTTTGTTGAAAAATATGATCCTACGATAGAAGATTCTTATAGAAAGGTATATGTTACGTTTGTTTTTTTTGTTTGTTTGTTTGTTTGTTTTTTTTTTGCGGGACCAGGGTTCAAACTCATGACCTTGCACTTGCCAGGCAGGCACTTGTGCACGTTTGTTTTTAATATAAATATTTCTCTTGTTTTAGCTTTTATAATTACTGGATATTGTATACAGAATAGGATGAAGAGACAGTTAATTTGGAAAATTGGTAGTAGTAAAAATTTAACACTTCCTGGCATATTTGCCAAGTAAGAATAAAACAAACACATACACAGAACTTTTAAGTTTATCCTGGCCTCAGAATTTGTGATCTGATGTCAAAACTTCAGAGGCAAGCCATTTGTTTCAAGTGCCAGCCTCTTATTCCCTACCACCACCCTCTAGAATGATGGTTTTCAAGCTCCATATTTGAACCTAGAGATACCTATACAGACATCTCTATAACCTTCCTAATTATTACTTCAAGGTGTTATTGCTCACAATAGAAAGGCAAATACTATTGTATTAATACTGCATTTCACAATAAATAATTTGTAGGCATTTTAAATTTAATGGGGAGAGTTATCCCCTCACCTTCACGTTGTAGTCAGCCTTGTTCTTCCTGTTATGTATATAAATAGTGTTCTTTCATGTCCAGGGAATAACAAAAATACTAGAAAGGTTCACCCCAATTCTGAAAAACTATATCTGAAGCATTGTGGGAAAATTCTTACTCAAGATCATTGCTGATATTTAATTATTGCTGGTCTAGAGAGATTTTGAACTTTTCTTTCAGAATCAAGTATGATTAATAGTGAATCTTGATATTGATACCACATGTATAGTTGCCATAATCTGTGTGTTTTTAGTAACTTCTGTATGTTTAAGATAGTTTTATATATAAAGATGTATTTCAATTTTTCCTCAGCAAGTTGAAGTAGATGCACAGCAGTGTATGCTTGAAATTTTGGATACTGCAGGAACGGTATGTAAAACAAACTACCAGTGTTTATGCAGCTCGTACATTATTGATTTTAAATGCTGTTGCTCTGTAGATAGACACTAGCTGAGCATTTTTTTTTTTTAAATTATTGAAAAGTACTACTATTAGTGTTTAAAGCAGTTTTCTTAATTTTCTTGAATTCTGCTTTTTAGAGTTGTAGGTGACAGCAGTGACCCAGGTACTGTCTTATCAGCTTTTTTTTGTGGCAGGACTGGGGATTGAACTCAGGTCCTTGCACTTGCTAGGCAAGCGCTTATTCTACCGAGCTATTTCCCCAACCTGAATTCTACTTTTTAACAGACTAAAATTCTGATGAATCAGGCAGTCAAGAATTTTTTTTCCTTGCTCTTTATTTTTTTATTATTACTTTTAATAAGAAGTAACATTGTGACAGTTTCAAAACATGTTAGTAGGACATAACAACAGTTGATACAGTGCATATTGTTATCTTCATAGTAGTTGTTCAGATTACAAGGTGCAAACATAACTTTTCTAAACATCAGTGCAAATGTTTCTACTCATTAAACTAAAAAAGTAGTTGTATAGCTAGCTCCTTTTACAGCTCAGCATGCTAATCTGGCTGGTTAAGTCCAAGTTAAAAGCAAGACCTATATAACCAAACATGTAATTTTTGTATCTGACGAGGTCAGTCAAATTTCCTCAAGATATATCTTGTAGAACTTTGCTGTCTGTGTAAGCCTAAGAGAATGTTTTCTCTCTAGGTGACTTTCCTTAGGCACACCATACATTGTCTATCCCTTTCTTCTGTGGCCCCATAATCTCCTTGAACAGAAAATTTGGGACACCATTGAGTGGTCAAAAATTTTCTAAAGCTTGCTAAAACGAAAGTTTTCAGTTTCACTAATAATATATATATTATGGCTGGCTCAGCCTGCCCTAGGGGTGTGGCTGGCACAGCATGTGGTGATGGAGATCAAACTGTGGTCCCTGCAATTACTTAAGCTTGCCTAAGCAGGTGCTTTAGATCCCTGAGTCATCATCTCACCAGCCCTTCACTAGCACTTTCAATGTGGAAATTCTTTGGCGTACTTTTCACCCCTCAGTAGCTGCATGAAAAGATTTAATTGGCATCTTCTTTAGAAGTATCTATTGGCCAGTGTATTAGCTCCTTTATTACTATAATAGCATACATGAGGGAAGCTTACTTTATAAAATAGAGTGCAAATTCTTAATAAGGTGGTAGCCTTCTAGCTGACAGTCCTGAGGGAGTGCACAGCATTACATAGGAAAAGCCAGCCATCTGTGGTCTGTCTGTGGCTCTTTTATAAAGCCACCCCAAGCCGGGCGTGGTGGCGCACGCCTGTAATCCCAGCACTCGGGAGGCTGAGGTAGGAGAATCAATGTGAGTTTGAAACCAGCCTGGGCTGTAAAAGTTGAGTTCGGGGCCAGCCTGAACAGCATAGGGAGACCCTGTCTCAAAAAGACAAAAGAAAATGAAGTGTTCTGTGCATATGTTATATACATTCAGCTAATGTCTGAGTACCAGTATGTGCCAGGTACCATGCTCTTAACCTTAAATATGTTTATAGTCTAGTAAAGAAGTGTGGGGAAATGGCAAGATAAGGGCAGACATAGTTTGAGGAACCTCCTAGAATAAGAACATTTTTAGTTGTGTGCAACTTGAAAATACATTTAGAATGTTCTACACGTTATTAAAAAACCTGACTTTTAGTAGCTTTCAAAAGCTAAGGGCCAGGGAAATAGCTCCGTAGAATAAGTGCTTGTCTCGCAAGCACAGAGTCCTGAGTTCAGTCCCCAGTACCACAAAAAACAAATAACAACAACGACAAAAAAAAAGACGGACTTTTAGTTCCACATGAAAAATGTTTATAGAAATATTCAGGTTTTTTTGGTTTTGATCATAACCTGTTCCTTGAAATAACAAGTTTTCAAGTACTATCTTGCCACAGACTGTAATTTTAAGATATGTTTGTTACATAGTGCTCCAATATTCTTCATTGAGCTATAATCATAGACTTTGAAAATTGTCAAATTACTCAAAACATTTTTTTCTTTTTACTATAGGAACAATTTACAGCAATGAGAGATTTGTACATGAAAAATGGACAGGGTTTTGCTTTAGTTTATTCCATCACCGCACAGTCCACATTTAATGATTTACAAGATCTGAGAGAACAGATTCTTCGAGTTAAAGACACTGATGATGTAAGCTAACTTCTAATAAATAAATATTTTATTTCAAATTCCTTTTTATGTTACCTAATTTTAAGTTTAAATTTAAATATAAAGTTTATGTATTTGAGATACAGTGTTTTCAGAAGTTTTGAGCAGTAGAAATACATCTTTGATGTTTATTGTCTTTTTAAATGTATATCATGCGACATTGCCCTCCTTTTCCCCTGTCTTGTGAAAGTTAAATGTTACACCCTTCCTATTTTTAAACTGCTTCATGTGGAAGAGAAGTGTGGGAGGCAAATGTTACTAATAGAGCAAATTATGTTCTGGGCACATTTCTGGTAAAGAACCTTTTAACAGAAATTAGACACGTGAACATCACAGAGGAATGTGAAGTTTTAAAGGAAGATTTTTTTAAATATATTTTAGATTCCAACATTAATTTGGGTTTCCCTTCAAAATGTAACAAAGTGTAATCCTATGAGAAACCTTGAGAGGAATGTTTTAATTAATAGGATGTGATGCTTAATGTTGCTTTTGCCTCAGAATAACTGTAGGACTGGTTAAAATAGATTGCTAGACTTGGCTTCTGAGTATCTGCTGCAGTAGGCCTGGAGCAGGCCCAGGAAATATGCATTTCTAGCATTGATAAATTGAGGACTTCTGGTCTGTGCTACACTTTAAGAATGGTTGTACTCAAGATAGTTCAGTGGACTCAGTGCCTGATTAGGCAGGCATAGGGACCAGGGTTTGCTCCGAGATGACCAGAGAGACCAGATGTTGAGGTGCACACATATAATTCCAGCACGGAAAAGGCTGAAAACAGGAGGATCACTATGGGAGAGCTGTGCAGTGAGACCCTGTACCAGTTACATTTTTATTTTTATTTTTTTGAGACAGTGTCTCACCATGCTGTTCAAGCTGGCCTTGAGCTTTGTAGCCCAGACTGGTCTCAAGCTCACACCAGTCTTCCTGCCTCAGCCTCCCAAGTGCTGGGATTATAGGCATGCATCACCATACCCAGCACCACATTTATATATATATTTTTTTAATTATTTTTATTCTCGTTTCAAAACCTTTGTTTATTCACTCATTTTTATGGCTGGCTCAGCCCACCCCGAGGGCAGGGCTGGCGCAGCATGTGGTGCCGGGGATCGAACCATGGTCCCTGAAGCTGCCCAAGCTTCCCCAAGCAGGCGCTTTAGACCACTGAGCCATCCCGCCGGGCCCCCGCACCACATATATTTTTTAAAAAAAAATAGCTATACTATAGTTCCCTTATAGCTACCATTCATGGTAAATCCTATACCCTCATGGTAAATCCGGTCATTTTCTGGACTTCTCAAAACAAGAATTTGGAGATAGCTACATAATTGATTCTATCAGAGTATTAAATAACCGTTTACTATTTAATTAATGCCTATTAATAAGTACCTATTAATAAACTATTGCCAAAAGTTTTATTTAGATGCTGGCCCCACCCTCCAGGCTTTATGAGGCAGGGATTGAAACTTTGAGACTAGGTATGGTGTCACACTCCTTTAATCCTAGCACTTGGGAGCCTGAAAACAGGAAAATCAGTAGAAGTCTGATCTACGAAGTGAGACTTTAAACACCCTGTAGACCCTGTACCAAATACATTTTTAAAAAAAAAAAAATTTTTTTTTTTTGTTTAGATTTTTTTCAGAAAAGCAATTTAGAAAACTGTTTTCAGAGGGCCAGCCAAATAGCTCAGTGGATTAAAGCATCTGCTTGGGCAGATCCAGGGACTGGAGTTCAATCCCAAGTATGCCATGCCAGCCCTGCCCCTGGGATGCTCTGAGAGGAGACTGGGCCTGGGCCTGGTGGTGCGCCTATAATCTCAGCAGTTGGAGGCTGACAGAATCCTAAGTCTGATCTGTGTAGTGACCTCTGTACTGAATATTAAAAAAAAAAAAAAAAAAAAATACACACACAAAACAAAAAAACTGGTTTCTAAGTAATCAGTATTTTGATAAAATACGCATTATTTTTTTCCTATATTTTAAAATTATAAGCATCGCATGTATCCAGGCATATCCCATTGATAAGTGGCCTTGATTTTTAACAAGAGAATTAATCTGACTTTCTGGTTTTTTAAACACAAGATTATTTTAAAAACTAAATTATTCTTAGCTTTTCTTGTTGTGCTTTGGCTCTCACCCTCCTTTTTTTCCTCTAGAAAGGATCTTACCAGGTTGTCCTAATCTTCTACCTCAGCCTCCCAGAGAACTGAGATACTGGCATGCACCACCACCATACTTAGCTGAAAAAGTAAATGTTCTTCAGGAACCTTCTATATTTCTTCTTTTGTGTTACACAATTGATAAATTCATGTCAGGAAATAAGAAAAGTTGAATTTGATTCACATCCTTAAACATTTTGAAATGTTGAAATTTTTTTTTTTTTTTTTTTTTTTTTTACTGAAACATCATTTGTACTTCCTTTTAAAGAAGTTATATGAAGGGACCAGCAAGATGGCTCAGTGGTCTAAAGGGCCTATTTAGGCAATTGTGGAGACTACAGTTCAATCCCTGGCACCACATGCTGTACCAGCCCCACCCCCAGGGCAGGCTGAGCTGGCCATAATATAAAAAATAAATTAACTAATTAATTAAAAATAAAGAGGTTGTGTGTTTTGGTTAACTATATTTGAAAGTCTATTGTTAATTGTTTTTGTCATTTTTTGTTTCTTTGTAAGTAGATCACAGCTTAGTTCCAAAATTTTCCTATGGCTCTTACCTGAGTATACATTGATTAGGTTATATCTGCTTTGCACATAAAATTTCAGTTCCCTCTACTCCTCTTTAGAGTTATCAATTGTCAGCTTCCTTGGAAAAGAAAGCCGTGTCAAGTGAGTGGCAGTATAACTGGCCTGAAAGTACGATTTAAATCTTTCAAATTAACATTGTTAAAACTTTCATATTTTAACTGAATTCTATTGATTCATTGCTTTTTTTCCTAGCATAATAGGGAAAATAATACCTTGGTTCAACTCTTAGAATTCTTTTTATTTGAAGTTGTATAGTACACTTACTTCTATCCTCCCAAATGTCTTTTTAGGTTCCAATGATTCTGGTTGGTAATAAATGTGACTTGGAAGATGAAAGAGTTGTAGGAAAGGAACAAGGTCAAAATCTAGCAAGACAGTGGAACAACTGTGCATTCTTAGAATCTTCTGCAAAATCAAAAATAAATGTTAATGAGGTATGGCCAGATAAACTTAAGATATCTCGTTATATGTAATACAACATTTTAAATTGCTAGAAAAATTGTGTACATTAATTCAACCCCAAGCTAATATGTTCTTAGTGTGACTTGATTTTAAGTAGCTATTATTTCAGTCTTTATTAAATGCTAAAATAGTGGAAATTTATCACGAAAAAAGCTAGACAGAAAGTAGGGGTGGGGGATGTTATACAGAAGACTAAAATTCAAAAGATACCTAAGATTACTGAAGAGCTCAAAAGATGCAAGTTGAAGAAAATGATTTTTTTCTTTGAATGATGGTAACTATTGTGGCTAAACTAAGATCTCTGCAGCTCCTTCAAGTAAGTACTTGTTTTAAAGGAGTAATTTTTTTTTTTTTTTTTTTTTTTTTTTCCGTGACCGGGGTTCCGAGCTCATGACCTTGCACTTGCCAGGCAGGCATTTGTGCCACAGAGCTATCTCCCCAGCCCCTAAAGGAGTAATTTTAACTCTTCCCCCAAAATAAAAAAGGAACTTGGCACTTATATCAACACCAAGTTCTATTCTCATTCCTTAGTTGAACAGAATATTTGTTTTCTGTAGATTCATTTCTTTCCATGGAAGTTTCCACTTTTTTAAATTTCATTTTTTCAGTGATGAGATGTTTGTTTCTCCTATAAGTTAAAAATATATATATTATGTTTGCAGATCTTTTATGACTTAGTGCGACAAATTAACAGAAAAACTCCAGTGCCTGGGAAGGCCCGCAAAAAGTCATCGTGTCAGTTGCTTTAATATTCTAAATGCATTGTAGCTCTGAGCCAGGTAGGTTAATTTGTCTTTCATAACTTTCAATCATATAACTTTATTTAGGGCACTCTATCATGAAAACAAGTGTATGATTTTTTTGTTGTTGTCATTCTATAAAAAGGTAACTTTAAAAAAAAGTAACTTTTTAAGGTATTTATGAGTTGTTATCCTATTAATTATAATAACTGCCTAGCATAAGTAAAGTAGCATAAGTAAAGTACATAGTGAATATTATATATAAGTTCATTCAGCATATGCTAGTTCATCTGGCAATTCTAAGGAAGAACAGCCTTTTCTCCTTGTGTCTTTAATTTTATGAAACTACAAGGTATAGTGGAAGAGAAAAACAATTCCAAAATGTAATAAGTACAATGAGAGAAAAAGTCTAGCATAATATTAATAGTAACACCTGACAACATTTACCAGGTGCCTGGCACTCTTAAAGACAACCTATATATTAATTCTCACAACAATAATAGAACTATTACTATTTGCACATGAAAGATAAGGCAACTGAGCATTAAAAAAGTTATTCCGGCCCTGCAGTTAGTGAAAGTCAAAGCCAGAATATAAGTAGAGAAATATGTTCAGGAATATGCATTTCTAACATTGGCAGACTCTAAGAATGGCTGTACTCAAGATAGTTTAGTGGGCTCAGCGCCTGATTAGGCAAGCACAGGGACCAGGGTTTGATCTCAGACAGGTCCCACCCTCAGGCACTTTGACATGGCCACAGAGACCAGGTGTCGAGGGGCACACATGTAATTCCAGCACCGAGAAGGCTGAAAACAGGAAGAGCACTATGAGAGCTGTGCAATGAGACCCTGTACCAGATACACTTTTTTTTTTTTTTTTTTTTTTTTTTTTTTTTTTTTTTTTTTTTTTTTTCTCCATCTTTTTGAGAAGCTATGCAGTTCAGGTTGGCCTTGAGCTCACTTTTGTAGCCCAGGCTGGTCTCAAGCTTACAGTGCAGCATTCTTATGTAGGTTTAAAAAATGATCATATCGAGTAAGATTAACACTTGGACCTCAGCTAGATCCATGTGTGGCACCTAAAACTCGACTGCTAGTTTCCACTCTTTGTCAGTGTTACCTTTTCCGATTCAGTTATTATTAAAACACTGTTTTACTGTGCCCTCAAACTTGGGAGCTTTCAACAGCTATGATTATGCTTCCTCCTACGTTAAAGTGGTCCTATACGCCATAGAATTTAAGAGTCTGGGGTTTATTTGTTTGGCTTTTTTTATTTTTGGAATTTTTGTCTCTACAGCCTGATTAGAGCTTTTGTTTAGTGATCTGATCTCTTCTCATTCCTGACCACATGCTTGTTCTTAGCAGCACATGTGTATGAGCTCACTCACTGTCCTTTCCAACTTGCTGTTTTCAGTCTCTGGGTTTTAAAATACCAGATCACAAACTTCATTCAGACTCAGAGTAAAAACCTAAAGTTCTGGGATTTTGTGAAAAATTACTTCAGCCACATCTATATTAACAGTCTTCCTGAGCTTATAACGAGTCTGAGCCCAATAAAAATAAATTACTTTTAAAACCTTATTTTAGCCCAGGTATGTATGTAGAAAATTCAGATGCAGCTTTGGACTCAGGTCTGTGTTTGCCAGGGAAGCACTTATTCTACTGAGCTATCTCCCCAGCCCCAATATATTTTACTTCTTATTATTCACAAATAAGATTTTAATTTACTTTAATTTTTCCTAAATAAAAGAGCCTTACATGTGATTTTAGTATAGTATTGGGGTTTTTGTTGTTTTCTTGTTTATTTTGGATTTGTCTTTTGAGACAGGGTCTTTATGCTGTTCAAGCACACTTTGGAGCCCAGGCTAGTCTAGGACTCCCAGCAATCCTCCTGCCTCACCCTCCCCAGTACTGGAATTACATAAGGGATGTGACACCACACCCTGCTCCTTACCAACATTTTTTTAAGCATCTAAACTAGGTCGGATTGGGCCAGCAAGATAGCTCAGTGGGTAAGCTACTTGCTTAGGCAAGTGCAGGAACTGGGACCTCCAGCTCTGCCTGGGGAGCTGGCTGCCAAGATGGGCATGGTGGCGGACACCTGTAATCAGGTGAAAACAGGTCTCCTGCCCAAGCTGCCCAGAAGAGAGTTGGGATTATAGGCATGAGCCACAGCCACCAGCTAGACTGTATCTTCAGGATTAAAAAAGTGGACGTGTCTGTACTGTACATTATGGTACATTATTGTAAAGGTAACTAGAACAAGATCCTATAGTCTGTTTATAGCACTTAAAAACTGCCTATTTTCTTTGGTTCTTAAGCTGGTCCTTAAGCACACTATTCTCATTTTTTTCTTTCTCCCTTTTCAAAGGTCTGAAGAACTGTTGCCCAATTCAACAGTGCCAGCATTCCAACTTTGTTAAACCTACCAACATCTTAAATGGACTTTCCTGTGGTGGTACCCCGTAAGAGGCGGATGAAAGCTACTCTGTCAGTTTGCACATTCTAATCATTTCCCAGTATCACAAGAGAGATTTTTACTTATATAATAGTCCTAGAGTATGCAGCTGGTAAAACCAGAGGCTACATCCAGTATTACTGCTAAAGAGACATTTCTTCATCCACCAATGTTGTACATGTATGAAAATGGTGTACTGTATACTTTAACACACCCCATACTTTGTATTGGAGAGTACAATAATGTAAATCCTAAAAGCACCACTATTTTAGCATAATAAAAGAAAGTCCAAAGAGCTCCTATATAGACTACTCCAGATAACTTTGCTTCTTTGATACTTGTAGCTTATTGTAATTTTTTTTAAATAAA
>PVJA010023132.1:0-33397 GCA_004027025.1 Myocastor coypus
TCCAGGACAAGCACAGCATGCGGCGCCCGGGCTGGAACTCGGGTCCCTGTGCTTGCCAGGATGTGCGCAGACTGTCAAGCTACCTCCCCAGCCCTCATGTTTATTCACAAATGATTCAGCAAAACAGCCCAGAGTTGACCCTGACATTTTACCTAATTCTGAAAGCTCTAACAAAGATTGATCTGCATGTTTAAAGAAGTAAAAGTGAACGATGTTACAATGACTTAGCAAACCAGAAAGTCTGAGAAGCTACTGAAGTACATCACGACACTGCTGTGCTGGATTACAGCACTGCAGTGCGACGGAAAGAGAGGACTGAACATGCGCAGTACATTCAGCCTGAGAGGGAGGAGAGAAGTTCCTCACGCTCCCCAAGCAGGAGGAAGGGGGTGCCCTCAGGCCGCAGGCTGCGATCTGAGGAGAGAGTGGGGTAAAGCTGCACCGGTCCAACGGCATGTAGCTAAAAAGAAACAGAAGGGAAAATGCCAGCATGTACAGGCTAGCAGGAGGAGGCCAGCCACGGCTCCTGAGAGAGCCGTGACACACAGGGGCAACGAAGCATTTGTTTGCCCTTAATGCAAACACTTTCTCTGACATTTAGTTTGGTTTCCTTTTCTGCTGCTCTAATCCCTGGTGACCAGTGACTGATCGGAACATAGGGGGAGCCCAGGACTCCAGAGTCGGGATAGCCACGCGGAAAACAGCACCCCCACCACTTGGGCCTTCCGGAGGGCCCGGGCTACGCTACCTGAGTCTTCCCTGGCTTTGGGGGTCATTTGTGCTGGGGAGCACTCGTAAAATCACCTCCTTTTCTTGTAAATAGCAGCTCCTCCCGTGGGATGCACCGCTTCTTCCCCGCTGCTGCGTCTACCTAGACATGAAGTTCTGGGAAGATGTGCGCTTGTGGCTGTGACCTGCAGGGGCCTGGGGCTTCCGCTTGGCTTCCGGGAGGAATCGTGCGAATGACGTCAGTCATCGAGCTCAGATCCTCCTCCGTATTTCCAGAAGTGCGCAGCTGGGACGGTCTTTGCTTCCTCCTGCCCAACAGTAGGGGGCGTGTAGTGCTAAGGTGGCAGCTCGTGAACACCTAGATTTCCACATCTCTAGTACCACTCTCTGTGGAGGTAGCAACTGCAACACTTCTCCTTGCTGGGCTAACGAGTCCACTAACAAGGTGGACTTTCCCGTACTCCCAGAAAGCGTTCGTCACTCGGTCACAATCTTGAGCCCAGCAGAGCGATTTGAATCATGCAAGCCTCATGGCTGCATTATGACTGTAAAAGGGGCCTACGGCGAAAGCACCATACCGTCTCCAGTTAGCGCACGGCAGGTGTGCCAAGCCACGGAGCATCTTTATTTGTGGTTTATTTTACAGAAAAAGGAAAACATAGGAATGGGACTTGTTTTCCAAAGTTTCTTTCTAGAGAATTCAGATTTGCTTTACGGAGACTGTTGAAGAGACATACAGTCTGCAGTCTCAACAGCTGCGAACTCCATGCATAATATTTGTAATCTCTATATAAAATTTAAATATCTTCCATATCTTTGAATGAGTTATTTATATCTAAATATTATGCATATGGGGCATATACGCCCAAATCCTCCTGCTAGGAAAACTTATCTGCTGCCTTGCTCAAATTAAAACATATATTAAATGTAATGCATATGTATATATTTAAATAATTTTCACGCGTCACTTCCAGGATTGCTTTTCGGAAACCCTTATGGTTCTTTACAGGGTGAGAGAGAAAAAACAAATGTCTTGAGAGCGCCGGCCAAATAACTCAGCAGACTAAAGTGCCTGCTTAGGCAGAGCACAGCGGCAGGGGCTCATCCCTGGAGTGCCACGCTGAGATGGAGATTTAGACGGGGCAGGGTGGTGCGCGCCTGTAATCCCAGCTCTTAGGAGGCTGCGAACAGGAGGATCACTGTGCTCTCTGTGTAGTGAGGTGAAGCTCACTGGCCCTTTTCCTAAATTAGACAGTACATTTTAAATTGGCCCATTTAGGACCAAGTGAGTGCCAAGTTCTTCCTTCAGGCTTCCTTGGCATTTCTCTGCAGGGCCACTAGTCCTGAGGCTCCCACGCGACCTCTGAAGCTGGCCGCCCTCGCGGGGTCTGCTTGCCCAGCCCCTGGTGCATGGCCATTTACCAGCAAATCCGTACGAAATTAATTGCTGTTTGGAAATGCAGCAATAGATACTATTCTACTTATGCCTAACTTCTTAGGACTCCATTTCTTAATTTTTAAATTGTCTTCAATTTTCCCTTTGTTGAAAGGATTAAGCCCAGGCAGCAGCAACACGATATGTGTAACACATGAAGGGCTGAATAAGTAGCAGCTATTTTCAAGGCAGGTGTATGTGCTTACTGCCTTGTGCTCGCAAACTCACATTTAATCCCTCCAGGATTAATTTAAATGCAAATGTTGCCTTCGGATGCTAGCAGTTGCATAGTGCAAAAATAAATCATAGCTTTGAAATAATGATAAATACTCCACTAGCTTTCATTGTTATTTTCTAGGATGCACGCAAGAGCGTGACAAGAACTCCGCCACAGGCAAAGGTCTATCAGCCCACGAGACCAGTGAAGATCCTACCTCCTGTCAGAACTGGAAGGGCCAGGAACCATTCGTAGCCCCGGTATGGCATCACGGTATTAATTAAAATGTTTATTTTTCACTCACTCATGAACCTTGGGGTAATTCCAGAAGGCACGAGCAGGAGATGGAACCACAGCCCGTGCAATCTCACTGTCGGCTTCCTGAGTGAGAACACAGCTGGCCCTCCATCCAAGAAATCAATTATTAAGCCATCCAAACATTATTTTAATTTATAGGAAACTTGTTTCTAATAGTATGTTTTATTTTAGTCCGGCTGGTGCTTTCCTTCTCAACCATTTCCATGGTGAAAACCCATCCCACCCTGGTTCTTTAGGAGTAAGATTTCTGTTTTGGTAGACATGCTCCAAAGTGCATAGCAAAATACCACGCACTTATTTGCAGAGTTTTGTCCTCAGGTAAGGCTGCAGGCATGTATCTAGCTCAGACTGCTGGCTTGCAAGAAGAATGTAAACTAAAAGTGAAACAAAATAATGACAGCTGAAAGGTACTGATGGTTAGTAAAATAATTTCATTAATATATTACTGTGTACCTACTGACACCTAAACAATGGCAAATGAAAAGGCAAAAAGTGAAAATTTGTGAAATTCTGATCTTTAAGAATATTTTATGGAAAGCAGAATTAAAGAGGAACCATTAAAGTTACCTTCCGTGAGACCTAGGCACATCTTGGCCATGCATCCTGTGGACAGATGTGCACGGTCTGTCTGCTCTAGGAAAGATGCCTGCCTCGAGCTCAGCCCCCAGGCTGGGCCTGCGGAGCACGAAGCTTGGTGCTGCTCAGAAGGCCAAGCCCTCCAGCTCCCTTCCTCCCCTGGAAAACCGCCTACACTGGAGGCACAGAGCTGTCCCCCTGCCTCTGGCACATTCTTCGTCGGTGCCTAGATGTTCAGTATTTTAGATACTTAATGACATAGTTAATCAGTGGAGAACAGAGAAGATGCACAAAAGGACAAGCTACAACATCTGTGGCCTCCGAATTCTTGCTGCATGTGTGCCCAACTGTGCAAAGCTCTACCCCGCACCAGCGCTACCGGTAAGCTGTCTTCTGCAGTACATCTCTCCAAGATTGAAGCCAAAGTGTGAGGCAACTGCTATTATAAATATCTAACGGTTGCGAGAGATCACTATGATGCATCAATCGTGCAAGTAATATTTGGCTACAAAAAGAGGGCCTTTCATCACCATTTAATGTGGGGAAGATAACACATGCATAGAACACAATTTGTTTATTATGATATGATCCACGGTGTTAGGATTCGAGTCCGGCCGGATGCCGAGCAGAGCTCTGACGCTCCATGCATTATTCTTTGTCTTATGGTGCAGCATGCCTACCTGTATAGTGCCGCTATGGTGCTGCTAACACAGGCTTCAAACTACTTACAGATCTCACAGCTCTTGGAAGAAGCTGAAAATATCACACAGTGAGCCGTTTCTAACCGTGCACACAGTTTAAATCTGTGCATGCACAAAATGACATAAACTAGTTTAAGGTCTGCTTTTCAGAAAAGTAAATAAATCATAAAATGATCTAACTCATTTTTTCGGTTCGTCCATAAAAAGACTAAATGCTAAGATACAGTTAGCACATAGTAACATTCTTTTAGTTACTCATAAAGTAACATAAAATGTCTTCTCTCAAAATTCTACATTGGAGGGGATGCGAAATAGCTCAGTAGAATAAGTGCTTGCTTGGCAAGCACAAGGTCCTGAGACAAGGGCCTGAGTTCTATCCCCAGTCCAAAACAGAAAAATCATAAATCTAGATTCTTGGCATTCCTCGGAAGACCAAGTCTACCCAGTTTCCCTCCCTCCCCTGATGGCTTTATTTATATACATTTAAATGTTTTAAATATATGATAAATATATATATATATATATATGTATATATTTAAACTTATGAAATGTCTTCTCTAAAAGATCTCAATTGTTTTTACAAAGGATCAATTTAAATTGCCAAAATTTTGAGCATGAATGGAGCCTCTTGACTGCCTTGATTTTTTTTCATGGCTGGAGTACAGGGTGCTTGTGAGCTGGAGTTAGCTTGACATCTACGTGGAGTGTGAAGACTCTGCTTCTGGGGCCAGCGAGATAGCTCAGCGGATGAAAGCATCTGCTGAGGCAAGCTCAGACAAGCTCAGGTATTGAGGTTCAATCCCTGGCACCACATGCCATGCCAGCCCCACCCCCAGCGTGGGCAGAGCTGGCCCGGGTGTGGGGCACATGCCTGTAATCCCGGCACTGGGGAGGCTGAAAGCAGGAAGATTCCTACAAGTCCAAGCTTCATGGTGAGATCCTGCAACAACAAACATATTACCAGAAAAAAGAAAAAAATGAAAGGCTCTGCTTCGGTCTACTGGGCTCTTCCCTTCCACTTGGTCTCGGGGCACAGGCTTCGCAGGGACCATGGCTGGACAGAGAGAGCATCGCTGCAGCCGTGCACGTGTTCTCAGCTGCCTGCCGCCATGAGAGCAGGCCTGCCTACGTGCTTACACACCCCTGGTTCCTGTGGCATTTGGCAGGGATGCCACGTTACTCATTATGGAAGAGCCTCGTCTTCACACGTGTGCAAATAACACATAGGCTGTCTTATTGCACTTTAAAGAACACCATGGAATGAAACAATCCTTCAAAATGTATGTATATATATATATATATATATATATATATATATATATCAGTATTGTGTTACTGCAATTTTTGTGTGATATGATCAATGAATCTGAAAGGCTCTCTAAAAATATAGAAGGGAAAATAAGAAAGCACTTTCTTCTTTCATTCATACTTTTTCTTATCACTTATTGTTTGTAAGACTTGTATTCTTAGGATAGAAAAATCTTGTTAGAACCCTTGACCGGATGTTGGTTTATTAATGAAAGAAGGAGCTGACTGTGTTCCCTGTCCTCACCTGGAGCACAGTGAGGATGTCATACTGAAGTTCCGTGGGGAGAGAGGCCCTGGCCCCTTTCTCTGTCCAGACAGGCCTGGGAGTGCAGCAGAGACGACGGTGCCCACAGGCGTGCCAGTCTACAGGCGTGCCAGTCCACAGGCGTGTAGCTCACCATGCACCGGCTGCACAGCCAGAGGCTAACAGGCATCGCCTACGCGGTGGCACCGGACTCTGGCACGGCTCTCCGCCCAACACAGCAACCCTTCTTAGAGAATGAGTGGACAGAGCAGCCAGATCACTTTGTTAGCGAGAAAGGTGTCTCGCTTCACACCTCGGACCCTCCTTAAGCACGCTTGCTTAGTGTGGGCCTGCTGGTCGCAAGCCATCGCGTCTCCCAGTGCCTGCGGCAGCACCAGCGGCTCCTCCACCACTCTCGCAGGAAAGTTCCCGCTGCATCTGGGAACGTGAATGGGAATCAGTTCCCCGAAATCACTCAGCATCCAAGCCCGGATGAGCACTGAAGAGTGTTCTGCCATTTAACTGTGTGAGTAAACACTTCGGAGGTTTTATTTACTATCTTGAATAAAAAGTACTACATAAGAGGTTTTACCAACTTCAAACGGATAATAATTATTTTTGAGCATTGGGAAATACATATTTGATATCACAGGGACAATAATAAAGAAAAGTAAACATTGAACTTGATCTCCACTGGAGAATCTTAGGTTTCCTTATAGATATAACTTTTCCCATAAATCTTGTAGTTTGAAAAATATTAGCTCTGATAAGAGGTTCCACAGTGATCTGTTCTGCTGTGCCCAAATATATTTATAAAATACATATAATAGTCACAGTATGGCACTGATATTGTAAAATTTATTTGATTTTCAATTGAGAGTTTTTAATTAAAAATGAACAAAGAAATAAAGCACAGTGGTGAATGTGATTACATTTTAAGTTTATAGAATTAATTACAAATTTCTAACTTTGAAATTATATTGCCTGCGTTTTTATTTAGACTGAAGACTGAACCATAGCAAGGTTAATTTCTTCCAGGCTTTTGAGCTAAAACAAAACTAGGGCAAAGTACCCTGGAAGTGACAGCTGAATCTGTGCTGCAATGCTGAGTTATCTACTTACTTTTTGCATTTTTTAGTACATGGTCTACAGGGTCTCCCCACACAGAGTGAGCTCACCTGGTGCTCCTCATTACAACCTTCCATGCGCTGGGGTTGCAGGGGTGCTGCCACGCCCAGTCTCAATCACTGTCTCAGCGTGCTGGGCTGGGGGGGCAGCTGCAGGCCCAGGGTTAGAACCCCGGCTCCTAGGTCTGCCTAAGCAAGTGCTGAAATCCTCCGTGCTTCCTGGCCAGCCCTCCTGTTACTAACTACAGCTGACAAGCCTTTTCTCACTTTCCCCATGGTACCTTGGACCTTGCATATCCGTCAAAATGAGAAGGCATACTTTGTTCAGAGAGAGGTGCAGAACCAGTGCCCAGGTCCCCACAAGTTCAACGCCTTGTGCTTCCTTGGGTCATCCACAAAGACAGCGACACGTTCCCCGTGTGCATGTGGCTGGTCTCTGGACCAGGCCAGGTGCACTTTTCTTGATGACAGCCTGTAAAGGCTCCCGGAGCTGCTCAGCCTCTGACCTGCCGACTAAATAGAAAGATGATATGATTACCACCACACCTGCTCAGGGATGCAGTCTTTTCTGACTAAAGTTTACGTCAATGGACAGGAGTGTGGAGCAGTCTGCGCAGTACTGTCCTTTTGGACAGTATTTCATTATTTTCCTTTGTATGTGTTTATTTTTTATTCTTTTGATAGAGGTGACACTGTGCTGTTTGGACTCGTAGTGATCTTCCTGTTTCAGCCTCCTAGTGCTGGTGTTACAGGTATGTACCACCACACCTGGCTCTGTGGAGGTGGGGTGAGTGGCTTTCCTCAGTTGGATACTTCCATCCAGTGGATTTGTGTTAGTGCCGGCCAACCAGGATTGAAATCTCTTTTTTTTTTTTTGTCTTTTTTTTTTTTTTTGAGACAGGGTCTCGCTGTGCAGTTGAGGCTGGCCTTGAGCTCACTTTTGTAGCCCAGGCTGGTCTCGAACTCGCACCAATCCTCCTGCCTCAGCCTCCCAAGTGCTGGGATTACAAGCGTGAGCCACCACGCCCGGCTGGGATTAAAATCTCTAAAATGCATGAGCCTGCATAAATCTCTTTGCTTTCATTTGTATGAGATATTATTTTAAAAATTAATTTCCTCATTCTCATCCTATGTAGTTTTTGAGTCCTTCGTGGGACAGCTTAGGCAGTATCAGAAACTGCACCTTAGAACATGATTTCACATATGTTAAACATTTTATCTAGTTCATATTTATTAATGCACTCTATTTTAAAAATAAGCATAATTTCTATGAATTCTGGGAGCCAGGTATTTTGTGGTAGCAACAGAAAGTATGGTATGGTGTAGTTTGATAAGCACCAACATAAATCATAACTTTTTTCAAAAAGTCAAGAAGCGGAAGCGAAAGATAAAACAAAGTGGAAAAATGTGCAATAAGATGAGAGAAAACCCAGGCTCTTGCGTCTCGCGGGGATCACATGAGGAAGAAGTGAAACCTGTTTCTAGCATCAGTGAGGCACTTGGTGCTAACTTTTTCTTTGGGTCTTCTGGAGACAGGGTTTTGCTGTGCAGGTCACTTTGTAGCCCAGGCTGTCCTTAAGCTCCCAGGGAACCTCCTGCCTCAGCCTCCCTTGTGCTGGGATTCCACGCATGTGTGGCCACAGTGCTAAGTTGGGACAACCAGCCTAACTCAAGTTGAAGGGTAAACTTCTCTAGTCATTTTCAATAGGGCCACCAAATTTTGAGTATATTAATTCATATATATTATGTAGTCTACATTACATATAATACACATATACAATCTATAACATATATATAAAACATAAATATATAGGAAATAAAATTGCAAGTATCAGCGTCGGTAATATTAAAAACATAAAATACTGCAGTTGTCAAAGATGTTAATAAACTAATAAGAAATTAGGCTAGTTCAGAATAGGGTTTGAGGGCCTAATAATTAAACTGTTATTTGAATACTGAAATAAACTTCCTAATTGATACAAAGCTCACTAATATTCTACAGGGCTATAGATTTGCAATGGATGTGACTTTAACTTGTATCCCTCAAATATTTATAAATCCATCTGGAACTTTAGAATATGCCTCCCCCCACTGAACAATATTTACCAAAGGTGCCCTGCCCTACGTAATGGACTCCGTGTGTCCCTCTCAGGCAATGCCACGGAACGCACATTGGAGGTGGCCTTGCTCTCGCTGTGCCAAGGGTCACACACACTTGTTACCCTCGCTGGCTTGCACACGAAAGCTGTGGATTCTTTCCCCCGGGGGTCGTCGCTTCTACAAGCAAGGACTGCACGCCATGGCTCACGCGTGCGCGACGCCATGCCACGCCCACTCTGGCGGCAGCTCTCCAGGCGGCCTGGCTTCTCTGCGGGGCGCAAGCTGGGTTGCTGCTTTGTTCCACGTTTGCTGTCGTATTGCTTTCCCCTTTTTTTTTTTGTTGCGGAAGTTCTTGTTCTGGGGTTACCGGCGATGAGATTTTTCTTTATTTTATTTGTATTTTCTTTGCCTTTAGTGTGTGCTTGTCCTGTTGTTTTAATTTTACAACAGAAATCAGAGGATCAATTCCTACTTGTTACAATAATATATTTCACTACTTAGAATCTGTATGATCTATGCGTCTTATGAGACATTTTTCAAAAACTAATTTCTTCCTCCTTCTACATAGGTAGAAGTTTTTGAGTCCTTAGTGGGACTTCTCAGGCAATATTAGAAATTGTACTTTAGAACACGATTTCACATATTTTAAGTATTTTTATCTAATTTATAATTATTAATATATTGTATTGAAAAAATAGCATAATTTATTATAAATTTCCATAGATTCTTCTTTAACTATGTGAAGTAGACTAAAGTCGAAAGAGCTGCCAACTCTGCGATGTTCGGATTTACTACAGAAGTTGCGTAAAGCACGTTGCCCGAGCGCATTGCCAGAAGAGAGGACAGTAGAATTCTCCTGCCTATTTTCCTGTGTAAGTCAGTCACACTCCTGCTTCTGCGTGTGCCCTACAGAGCTATTTCCACTTTCGTGCTTTGAATTTAGAAGTTATTGAAACGCCGCACAGAGAAAGTGTGGCTACTGCTCCTGTTTTCGCTGGAGAGGCCTCATTCGCGTTGAATGGCAGCGCTCTTATTTTCAGTAAGCCAGTTGTGGATGTTGTCATGAAATTCCGGGGAGCCTAAGCAGCTGGAGAGGCATTCGCTGTGTCCCCGGACTGCCCAGCTTCTTGCGGGGAGCTCTAAAGTGTCAGCGACATCGACGGGCGTGCGTTTGCACCTTAGCTAAGCAAAGTGCAAAGCAGCAGCTATGCTCAGTCACTTGTGTTTTGTTGTTGCTGTCGCTGTCGTCGTCGTCGCTGTATCCCGTACGCTGTCGGGCATGAGTGCTCCCTAAGCTCAAATACATAGAACAGGACGCTGAGCAGTGTCCTCAGGACACGGCGCCTCGCGGTGCCCTGCACAGATGGCGGGAGTGGGGAGGCAGAGGCTGCCCTGCTGACCCAGCGTGTGCTGCTGCTTTTGCACAGGACACAGCAGGGACGTTCAGCTCTAACTCCATGCCGAAGGGTCCTTCTGATGACACTGTCACCTTCGAAGGCGTGCTGGGGAACTGCAGCAACGCAGCGGGCAGTGGGAAATTAAAACAACGGGAACAGTTAGGGAAAGGGAAAGCCAAGGGTCTGAGTGCAGCGCGCAGCTGGCTGCGGCCTCTCGGGCAGGGCTTGTGGCGTCTCCTGCAGACAGGCCTTGGAGCGATCCCCAGCGTACTGACGCTGTGGCGACGAGGCTGGTTGTCCTGCCTGGCGAGGCCTGCGACCCAAGGTCTGAGGGGGAGCGGTCCTCTGTGCTAGGCTTGTCGCAGGCCCCGCTGGGTTTTCTAGCGGGCTGCAGCCGACGCGCACCCTGCCCTGCTGTGTCCCCTTCCTCGGTGCCAGCGCCTGGGCACCCTACAGAAGAGCACATGGGGCTGAACCCCCACAGCCCTGCTGCTGCCCGGTGTCCAGCGAGGAGATGAGCTTCCACCGAACACAAGGTTGGTGCCGGCATCACGTGCAGCCGTGTGACGGCCACTCGTGGCACGTCCGGCGCGTGGATTACGGACGGCTTGGCCTGGGGCTTAGGTGTCCACCGCGTGGGCTCCCCTACTCCTGAGCATGCCGGCACCCTGCATGGCCCCTCCCAGTGTTGCACGCGCACCTCAGTTTATCCCGTGTCTGGAGACGTCCATGTCCCCTTGCTAACTACCTCACTTCCCAAAAGTGGCATTTCTCCGTGAACAGCATGAGAAACGCTACAGTTTTCACCTCAAAGGGACATTTTCCCCCTTGAAGTCGCCCCTCAGAAGTAAAATGTACAGAAAAATGGGCGACAGGCACTGGTGCCCGGAGATCACTGGCATGAGGAGCAGCGAGGTGGCAGTGCCAGCTGTGCCCTTCGCTGCAGACTTCCAGCAAGCACAGCGCATTCCACGGCACGTAGCCCACGAAAGGCAACGCCTTTCGCTTTGCAAAATACATCTCATCCCCAGCGTGACATGCTAATCTCAAAAATGCCATCTTTGACAGCTTTATCTGGGATACTCGCTGCAGAGCTGTTACTCGGCTGTACCCCTTAAATTAAAATTTAAATTGAAAAACTGATGTTCTCAGGGTGTTTGTGACTCCCTGCCTTCACAGCCTCTCCTGGGTCTGCTGCAAAATTGTATCCTAAAAGAAATTCGGAGCATCAATGTTTAGGGACCGCAAAGCAAGTCTTTAAATTACATGCATGCGATTAAAATTTTAAATCACATGCATGTGATTTAACGGTATAATTTAAATTCTTGTTATCAATATTTATGTTTAGAGGAGCAAAACATCCGCGGATCATCTTCAGTTCTCCGGTTTTCATCCTGTGGAGCGAGGAGCCATGTGGTCAACGACGGGCGTGCTTTGTTGCCACAGTGACCCGACCCAGCCCTGGAGAACTGCGCAGGCAGTGGCGGTGCCAGAGCCGCGGAAGCAACGTTTACGTCGCCATTTCTAGTGTAGCAGGAGTTGACAGGGGGGAAACAAACAAACAAACAAACATTTCCTAGCGTCTATCTTCTTGAGTTCCCTGAAGTCTATGCTCCTTCTACTTCGGAAGTGGTGTCAGTCAGGAAAGAATATCATTCGTGTTCCACTAAAGCAGAAATATCAAAACGTCCTTGGGTCCTAGCCATGGTGATAAGGGACATAAGAATGCTAAAGGAAAGACTTCAGAATGAGATTATTAAAAATTAATTCTCCAACTGTTATGCAACTGTATGCCCCTGAATTTGAATTAGGTTACTTTAATTATGGATCGACTCTAACTGGCCTTCAATAAAAGGGTAACGATAAATAATGATACCATAGCTATTTGAATATTTATTTAGCATTTATTAGACCAAAATGCTCTACAGCATTTGTGTTTATTTTTCCCCAGAAACTCTGATAAATTTACTATTAATGGTATCACTTTTATATGCAGAAGAGAATCTAGGAATGCCAGCTACATTTTTAAAGGACAATAACTCAGGAGTGGAAGATGCCTGGCCTGTTAGCTGGCCTAGGCTGGATCAGGCCAAGCAGGGCCTTCTTACGCAGCATGTAAAATATGTCATGTGGATCATGTACATGAGTAATAAGACTTTCTTTACTTATTTGTTATTATAGCACTTTAAAAACATAGCAAGACAGCCACTATCCCCTGGTTAGACACATTTTGATAATGATAAAAAATGTCTCTGCCATCAGTCATCTACTGTCCTCTATGAAAAGCGTGGCTAGATGAGGTTTTACATCTTTAAGTGAAAAAAAAGTTTTTGGCACAAACTAGTATGCCTATTGCATTTTCTATTTGCAAACTACTTCATTTTAAGTTTTATTTACTTTTAAAGAATCCACAATACAACCTGGATAAATTGTAAAGCAATTTTGCTACTATTTAAAAATATTATCTTGTTGGAAAAATGTGCCCCATACCTGATTCTATGACACGTACTCCTGAGTTAGAAGGGAGAGTGAACACGAGTTCTCTGCTATGTCCATGCTGCCCAAGGACCGCAGCTGAGGCGCCCGAGCTCCCCTGCGAGCTCCTTTGTGTTCCTGTGGTCTGCTTGTGCAGAAACGGGGCGCAGATTCAGGGTGCTCACATGCATTCTACTGAATGTTAGCACAGCTTTAGCTATTTTTCTATCTGTTAAATGTATGTATTGGAATCAAGTTGCATACTATTCTTTGATTTTGTTCTGTTCACTTAGCACTAGCATTGCAACCAGTATAAGTGTGTGATATGGATGTGAAGGTGGCCAGGCACCTGCCTCTTGTATTCGTTGCCCAGCATGGTGGCCAGGCCTGTAATCCCAGCGTGCAGGGGCCTGAGGCAGGAAGACCTCTGCAAGTCTGGGGCTCCCTGGTGAGGCTATCTCGGGAGGCAAACACGCCGTCTACACATTTCCATTCCCCTACACTCCTCCACTGAAAAGGGGTGCACCAAGCCAGTCACATAACCTTCTGGAATGGGCATTCAGATTGCCCCACACGTCCTACAAGCTGCGCTTCTGCGAGCCTTCACTCACAACCCACAGCGTGTCACTTTCTGCCCAAGCATTCGACATTTGACGATGAAATGCAAGCCTCGGACGAGCTACCCGCAGGTGTTGGCGTGGACGTGTCCGTGTGCTCTGCAGACACGCTGTCCCTGCGTGAGCAAGGCGGTGCTCTACAACGACCTACACCCCGGCCCTTGCTGGAGGATGTGGGGCAGGTTTTTAATTCTGTCTAATTTGACGTGTACACAGTGGCAGAATTGGAGATAAAGGCTGTGGCTTTCCAAATATTAGCTTTAGAATGTCCATCCGAGCTTCCTTTTCGTTAAATAATTTTAAGACTCATTGTACAGTGACATACAAAGTTTAAGTCACATATTAAATGTTATCTATACACTTCTGGATTGCTTATCTCTCTATTCTGCTTACTATGCCTATCTGAGCAAAATTTTCTTGTTTTAAAATTGAATTAATTGTATTGGCATAATTTAGTTATATACAACGATCATAGGAAATTTGTACCTGTACACAACATACCTTGATTTATCTTTATTTTACATCCAATTTACACCCCCTTAACACCTCTTCCTCGCCTTACTTACAAAGCTTTTGTTTCTATTTTTATCCTTCCCCTTCTTTCTTTTCATTTCTCTTCTCCTGAACATAATATGAAATTTCAATTTAAATGAGATTGTGTGATCATTTTGATGTAAGAAAATATTTTAAATGGCCTCTGTATTTTATATTAAAATGTTTTAAATTTGAGTAAAAATTTAAGCCATTTAAAGTTTAATCTCTTAACATCTAAGCATTTTTATTGCTTTTTCAAGACTGAGATATCGTACTTTACAGCAGCCTTACAGTATTTTAGGGTATTTTAAGCGAGGCTCGCAGGATTGCCCTTTGCGCCTTCTCCTCGAGCTGCCCTATGCCTCCCCGCCCGCCATGGCCGAGCCCAGCCTGAGTGACAGGTGACCTCCACCTGCTCTGGGAAAGAAGCTGTCCTCGTGGACAAGCTGGGCAGGCTGTCCCCACTCCCCAGTGAGACCAGGATCTGGGGTCACTGAGCCATTGGGTCCGGTGGCGTTGCGTCAGGCCATGACAGACTTTGCTTAAACTCGACACTCCGGGTTTTTTGATGTGCAGGAATGGGCAGACTCCTGCAGGAGGGCCAGGGGCCATGCCCTGAGCTCCCAGGGACTTCTCTCCACAGCACTGATCTGCAGCCATCGAAGTCCTAAAGCAGCTTCTCGGCAGATTTACTTCCTACCAGCTAGTTTTGGCTCCTGGACCCATTTTCTTAGACCTGCCCTTGCACTGTCTCTCTCCCACTGAACTAACACATCTGCATAAATCTTGGTGTGTACGACATCGAGGGCTGAACACTTCCTGGCTTCTTACTCATGTGGTATAATGTTTGTAGACCACCTCAAAGCATCTAATTTCTGACAGATTCTGGTTGAATTAATTTCATTTCATTCATCTTTGCGAGTGAATCCATGTACTTCAAAACTGAGGTGTGAATACACACACATGCAAACCGCTGAGACCGACAATGGTTGCTGCAGTTTTGTACATGTCATCGCGGAAAGGCGCACACGCCGCATCTGGTTCTGCGGCTACTTTGGCTTTCACCTGTGCCCACATGTGTGCCCCTCATTGGTGGGCATTGCCTTGACACAGTTCACGTTTTCAAGTTGAGATCGCGACTGTTTCTGTGGCTCATCACTGTGTTCAATGCTGCAATGCTGATAGCACGCTGCGCAATCACGATCTATATAACACGTAATTTTATGTTAATTTTTACTTATCGTTTTTGTGCAGAGTAGCCAGACAGTCTACACACGCAAACACACAGAGACAAGGCACACAGCCACCCTGTGAGAGGATTACTCCATTGTCTTCTCACTTCCATAGTTTTGATTACGATGTACACTTCAGTCCTGTTAAAGGTACTTTTTTCTTATTATTCTTGGGGCCATACCTAGGATTTTTGTTCAGTTCTTCGGTTTACTCAAGTATAAAGCCTCTAAATTTGATTTAATCTATTTTTGTATTACTTAAAATTATTTTATACCATTTAATTTTTTTTTTTTTTGATCTTTGGTTTAAAATGGCTTATGACTTTCAGCAAATTTTTAGTCATTATCTCTTTCAGAATTACTTTTTTTTTTTTAATCAGGTTTTCTTATCTTGTCCTTTACATTCGTAAGCTGTAGCAGTAATACAGGCCTGGACTGTACCTGATGGGTCTCAAGCCTTCCCTCTTTCCCCATCCCTCCCGCCATATCTCCTGTCTTAGTTACTTTCTCCTGGCTGACACTAGCTGCCCGACCTCCACAGTTAAGGGAGGACGGATTTATCTTGGCGCACATTTCGTAGAGCCTTCAGCCCACGGCTGGTGGCTTCCAGGCAGGTGCTCACGGCAGAGGGGCTTCACGGAGGCTTCAGCCCTTAGTGGCAGAATCAGCAAGCAGCCGCAGCAACCTACGCCCGGTCCCTGTCTTCAGTCCCTTGGGGTGGCAGTGCTGACACGCAGGGTGGGGCAGCCTCACCCTGGCATCCCGCATGGCTAAATCCCAACAGCACATAGATCTCAGCGTCACATGCTCGACACCAGCTATTGTTGGAAAGCTCCAACTGCGACTGTGTGTGACTTGCGAGGGACCCCTCGCTACCAGCCACAGTGTCCTCCTCCTTTCTTTCCTTCTGACTTTTAGTCTACTTCCATATTTCCTATTGTTTCACTTTTCAACCATTAATTCTATTTTGTGACTCAGCTATTACTAAGTTAATCCAAGGTATATTCCGGTTCACACATTCCATTTTTGTTTTATATTCTGTAGATCATGTTTATATCAATTGAAATGTCTATTACATTCTTTACATTTCACCTAACTTCATCTTTTTCTCTGCTGTTTGTCACTTTAGTAATGGAATCATAGACTCCCTGCACCTGCACGCTTTCCCTGCCTCTTCTGTTCTTGTAACTGGAGAGATCTTCTGCCCTATCGCTGAAGAAACCCGAGGCTGTTAAGTGACAGCCTTCTTCTAATTTGCCGGCCCTCCTGCTGGCATTAAGCAGTCTACAGTTGCATTACTTTGATTCTACGTATGCGTGGTTTCAAATACTGGAAGTACTTAAACTTTCAAATTTCGCTGCACATGGGAACACAAACCTTGCTTTATTTCAAAGACTATGCAAATGCATCTGTTGTTCTTTCCTGCTGGGCTTTCTCTACATCCTGCTTCCTCACCACTACAGGAGTGTCTCAGTTACTCTTCTCTCGTTGCTGGGACAAATACCTGACACCCAAAATGAAGCCATGGAAGTTTTGTGTAGCTCACAGTTACAGGAGGTTTCAGCCCATACTCAGCTGGCTCAGAGGCAGGCTGGCACGTGGCAGAGAGCAGCAGTTCATGGCGGCAGAACAACAACAACGGCGACAGAGGCAGCAAAGAGGGAGTCTGTCTCTCTGTGTCTCTTATATTACACTCAAGCTCTCTACCTCAAGCTATCCACCTCAGGCCACACCCATAATCCCAGCAGTACTCAGACATAATCTCATCACGACTAAAACTCACAGTCCTATTACACCATGAGTCAGTTTTGAAGTCTAGATGTCCCCGCCCCATGATTGCATGAGGTTTTGGGGGACAATTAGATACAAACCTTAACAATGAGCATTAATGCTGTTATGTAGCTTTATAGAGGATCCAGACTTTTCTTAACCATATTTGCTTAGATTTTTACTCTATATATTCTTAGACTTTGTTGTCTTTATGTTCAAGAATTCTGTTGCATTTTCTTCAGTTTGAAAACTTCCTACTGTATCAATTATAATTCTGGTGGGTATAGGATAAATTCAACTGAGTGGTCTCTTTTTTAAAAAATATTTTGAAGTAGTTTTTGCAGTGTTGTGCTAACTCAGATGCATTTGGTGAGAGACTATATGTTTTTGCCAAGATTAATGATTGGTTTTGGTGAGACATTCAGATAGGATGTAGAACAAGACTTTTTCAAATAGACTTCTTCTTTTTTTAATTGGTATTGGGCATCAAACTCAGGGACTTTTGCTTGCTGGGCAGGTGCTTAGGCCTTAGACCATTGAGCTATTTCCCTGGCCCCCAGGTCTTATTTTTGTTCAGCTGAGGGGTCCTAATTATGTGAAGTATAATAAATGTGTACTGTTTAAACTTAGAGAATATGCCTTAGAACATGCAAAATGTTACATCATCATATAAAAGACTTTAGCTAGAATTGAGAGTAATTTTATATGACATTTTAGAGCTTTTGATAACTACATTAGTGAACAAGAAGTAGTTTCAATATAATGGATATGGATTACATTTTATATATGGCCATTCCTGTCCTCATTAGCTTCCAATTTTGAATGTTGGTACGAATGACTTTTCCGATGCTTACTTTGTACTGACACTGCTTTCTACTTCCTTAGCCATAGAGATGCACACCTCAGAACGTGGATGAAGACACACAGCGTACCCTCTCCTGATGGCTTGTTGATGCAAAGTTTTGAGCTAGGACATATCTACCTTTATCTTACGTCCCACAACTAGCAGCAGAATTTTTAGGAGTCCCCTGACATCAGTAATTCGTAATTAGTCTGTTCCTTCCTCAGGGACCCCGTGATGACTGGGGTCTTCAGTGGACAGGTGCAGGCAGGCTAATGGCTTTCTTAGGGAATAGAAGCTGTTTGCTCAGTCAGGGACAAGAACTCCTGACTCCCTTGGGCTTGACGAAAAGATTTTCTCATTAAAGAGCGGAGAGTTCATTCTGCAGGGAGATCTTAATTACAGTTTGGCTATTCCAGTTTTAGTTCTATAAAGATTCTCTAGTGTCCATGGATCACAATTCATAGTACCCTGGGTGAACTGCAGGAGCCCAACTTCATGATATTTGTATAAAAAATTAAATTCAAAATATAACTTGGAAATGGTAATATATCACCTCTCTGCCTGAAAGCAGTTATTATAATCTTTTTTCTGTTTCTATGGACTATAGTTGGACTGAAATAGAAGAGAAATGGTCCTAAGAACTCTCATTTGAATAGGTATTTATTCTAATTTATAGTTCATATACAATTTTATTTCTTTGAATGTTCTAACAGGTCTGATAATAAACTTTCAGAGAGTGAGAAATCTACAGTTGTTGGAAGTACTCCTTCTAACAATGTGACCAATTTTAATAAATATGTCTACTAATACTGAATTTTATTATATATATGTTAAATAAACAAAAGCAAAATAATTTATTGTTACAATGTTCTATAGAATATTGCAAATGTTTAAAATATTTTAAAAAAGGTACTAACACTCCCAACTTAGACAAATAATCATCATCGTCAATTGATTGCTCCAAAATTGGCACTTATTATCCCCACCATGCTGACAGAAGGGCCTGGCTGGAAGGTCACAGAGCACTCCCAGAAGGAAGTATGTATTTCAAGTTATCAAAATAGGCCAAAGATAAACAATCATGTCTGCTTTCCATATGCTAACTTCCGACAAAAGCAAATATAATTATCTTAAAATAATCATTCCAATTTGACTCAGTAAACCATCAAGGCTACATTTAATAAAATATGAAATGTACATTAAGAAATAAAAGCAAATTAAAAACAGATCAATGCCAAAAGAGTATTTTTCCTGTTATCATTAACTGAAGACACACGCACCCCAACATACATGCGCAAACACAAATGACCACAGGGAAATCTCTTTAAAAGGCAATATGCAGAACCAGGGACCGTGTCAGCTAATCTCCTGAACATTTTGTTTCTGACACCAACCGTGTTTATACTCCTATTAAAACTAATATTAAAATTAGACTCTAATGTGTAAAATAAGTTATATTCATTGAGAAAGAAACTTCAAAGAAGTGAAGCAAATGCTAGAGGTGAAGTCAGGAAGGAAGCCCTCCGCTCGGGACTCTGCCCATGCAGCCAGCGGACGTGGTTCCGTACACCCGAAGCAGCGGCCCAGAGCCAGGAACATGGACGTGGACGCGGGCAGCAGCAGAGGCCTGGGAACGCTGGCTCGGGAGGCCAGGGCGTTGCCACCTGCTCGCTGTGGCCTTGGCCCCCATGGCTCAGCCATCTGTCGGAGCGCTGGACCTGTCCGTGCTGGGCCTGCACCTGCGCACACCACTCTGTGTGCTCTGTGCGCTCTGCACTTCAGTCATCCTAGCGCCTGGAACCTGCCTCGCTGCCTAGGCTCCAGCACAGTTACTTGAGTACAAGTCCTTCTAGTGTAACTTTGTAACTGGTAATACGAAAATAAGGTAGCCTTTTACACAGGAATACGTGTTAGAATACTTAAATTATGGACCTGTACCAGTCAGTATACTCATAAATAATGTTGTAAAGCTTACCTTTCAACTTGCTCCGGTATAAAAATGTGCTGTCTATTTTTAGAAACATACCAAAAATATGCTATTCTTATTGCTGCTATTTGCAGGGTGTCGGACTGTGCTATGTCACTGACTATTGCCAACCATGCAATAGATACCCAGTGCATCACGAATAGCAAGCTTGTTCGTACGGACGCTCTACTCTTCGGCTCAGTGCATTATTCATTAAATTGCACGGTCCATTAGGTGCGTTACTGTAACACAGATCTTTGTTAGACAGTGTTGCCCAGTGTAAGCTAAAGGGATTGACCTGAGGCCTTCAAGGGAGGCTGAGCTGCGCCACAGCGTTTGCAGGTCAGGGTACCGATTCACATCTGGCTGACGACGCCCTCCCTTGCTGGGATATCACCACAACTTACTGAGGGCAGCTGTTGCCCAAAAGTGCAGTCCAAGACGTGCTCCACACCCTTTCCTTGAATGCCGGTTCGCTGATTCACTATCCATAGCTGCCATATCCTTAGTTTTCTAATATGCTAATTTTCTAACAACATTCCTTGCAGTTCAACGTGAGCTTAAATGGATAATGTTTTATAGTTCGACGGTGTGGTACACTGCACAAAGACATGGAAGAGCCATTTGAATACACTGTGTACATTGCACTATTATTCTGCAAGTGCCCGAACGACCAAGCTTCCCAGGAGCTGTGCATGGCGGGGCCATTTTTTACATGTACTGTTGAACACAGATCCGCTTGAACTATAGTTGGTAACTCAGAAGTTTAAAAAAAAAAAAATAGCTTGGGTCTTGTCACTTACAGAGATTCTCACAGCATTTCTTCTTAACTTCAGTGACACTAAAGTGCCTGCCAGAATTCTAGTCTGTTATTTATGATATTTGATTGTTTATTTTATTTTTTCTGTGAAAAGCTTATTCTAATATTGAATAGTGGCCAGAATTTTGTTTACACTTGGCTAACGAGCCCACTTCTCTCGCAGTCTGGATTTCCAGTGAGCTCTCCTGAGACAGCTGTTGTAGTGCTCTACTTATTTATTCGGATTAAATTGTCTTTGTGCCCCCTAATGAGATTCTCAAGAATAGAGACCATGATTTATCTACTTCCTCATTTCAGAATTTAAAAATGCCTCAGCTGCATGGCATTTCTCCATATTTTGCACTCAGAGCATCAAAATTACAGGCAAAGAGGACAAAAGGAGTGCTTATTTGTTTATGATGTACAGAAAATGCTAAAAGAAACAGAAGACAAATATATTTACGTACTGCTCCTAAGAAGAGGACATTGAGCAGGAATGTTTTTTAAATTTGCTTTGTGAATCTGTCCCATCAAGGACCAAGTAGCTGGGCCCAGCCGTGGAACCAAGTGGTGCTATCAACTCAACCTCGGTGACATGTGTTTCCTTGTTTGAGATTTCTGGAAACAAAACCTTGAGAGAAAGTGAACACTAGTCAGGGTAAGCGAGCGAGACTCGGCACAGACCTGTGGTCCCTGTGGGGAACAGACTGAACTGCGGACACTGTTTGCTGAAACCACAGCACACCGGGACATATTTTTAAATAAAAGCTATAACTTCTTATCACTGAATCCTTTGAATCAAAATGATTACCGTTAGGGTCAAAATTTACAGAAATCCAACAAAGAGCATATGGGTGGCCGACATTTGTTATTTATATCTAAGGACAGAGAAGACTCATTCATTTTGCTTTTCTATAGCTGACAGGATGAGAAGCAGACAAAGCTGATGATGCATGGGATATATTGCCGGGAGAGTCTGAACCACATGCCTGTAGCTGGGAGGATGGTTTCAGAAGCAGAGGTCAGAAATGCATGTGAGCACAGAGAGCTGTGATGCATACATGATTACCTGAATCCCAGATCGCGCTTAATGTAAGAATTAAAGTGTAAATTGTCCTGTCAGCATATTTAAAAACTGCAGGATCAGAAAGTGAAAAAGTTACATATTAAAGTAAGCTTGGTATAATGGGCCTGATTTGCATTATAAAATGGCAAGAAAGTTAAGAGGCCATGGCTACAAAGTATATGTAGCCATACTAGAGGTCATTCGCCTTAACTACTTCCTTGTTGGTTAGCCAAGATACTTAACAGTCACAAATAAAAGGACAAAGTGTCTTTTTGCTCACTGTTTATAGAAGATTTATTCTAGCCAGCTGGCTCCAAGGCATGGTAGTGTGGCACTGGACCATGCCACAGGTGACACAATTCACAATGTGACAGGTGGGAGGCAAGAAGTAGTCCGCCTCTTTTTGTTTTCTTTTCTTTTCTTTTTTGAAGGTCAGGGGTTTGAACTCATGACCTTACACTTGCCAGGCAGGTACTTGTGCCATGGAGCCATCTCCCTGGCCCCTCTTTTTACTTTCGTTTCATTCAGTTTCAAGTCTCCCGGTTGGTGCCACCCACACCAGGCCTGGACCTTCCTGCTGTCCTATCCTTGCCCAGCACCGTGCTAAGTCCGTCAGTGGACTTGGGGTGTCCCACAACATCAAACCCCATTTATAAACTCCAGGCCCAGACACCTCCAGCAAGCTCCCCCAGCAGTTCTCAAGGCTTTGTTCGGGGTGAGGGTCTCTTGACACAAGTCAAAACATATCTGATAGTTATAGGAAAAAATGTTGGGCAAAAATCACTCTGTACTGGCAGCTGCTGTCCAGGTATACTTTAAAATAAAACATTTTGAAAGCTCTTGAAGAAGTCAAGAGTAGAAATGAAAGCACTTAAACATTAAGAGCGTAGAACACGGTGTCATGTTAACACGTCAGGGGAAGTCACTCATTCATGCACCCCATGATCCAGTGCACAGCAGGGTCAGAGTGCTCTCCAGAGCATTCTGGATGGCTTGTGACTCAGAGCATCGGGAGACCCTGGCGCAGAGTGCTTGTGGTGCATGGTAACAGCTTCGTCCAACCTTGTTGGCACCCAGGACTAGCTTGGGGAAGGTAATCTTTTCCATGAAATGAAGTGGAGGACAGCTGAAGGATGACTTGAGCTCATTCCATTTACTGTGCAGTTTATTCTTTTTATTATAATACACAGTGAAATAATTATTCAATTCATCATAGTTCACAATCTATTACAAGTCAGGAAAAGCAGGACTAGTGCTTTTGCTCCTATGAGGCCAGTCACGCGATGCACTCAGTTGTCCCTTGCCACTCCCCAGTAGGGCTCTGATGGGAGCCGTTTAGCAAACACTTCCTGCCGTCTCTGTGCAGTTAAACCCCTTTCCTCCTGGCTAAGGTTAGCCTGTGCTTACAGCTGCTCCCCAGCGCTAGCCTCACTGCCTCAGCTCCAGCCCAGTCCTCAAGCAGCCCATTCTGCACAGGACCTGCTTTGTGGCCTGTGTAGGTCGCAGCAGGGTCCTTGCTCCTTTGAGGATGGCAAGCAGCCACCATGAGATCTGACCCGAGGCAGAGCTGGGTGGTGATAGGTGGAGGGTGGGGAGCTGTGGTAAAAGCGAAGCTGCACAGACGGAGCTGCGTTCCTGCGATGCTGTGTCTGTAGGTCAGAGGGCAGATGGCGTGACAAGGGGCAGCCAAGGCCGCGTGTGAGGAAAGAGCAGCTCCAGGGGCAGCAGCAACAGGGAGCGCTGGAAGCTTGGCACGAGCGCCCAGTACTTGCTCTTGCGCTATGACATGAAACGCAGGTCAAAGTAGACCCACCCAGTAGACTTACGAAAACAGAGGATGGGCAGCAGCTTTTCCAACCAACTATTACCAATACCCAAGGATAAATCAATACCTATGCATCCGTCCTGGTACGACAGAGGTGCAATCGCAAGTTTCTGTTTCCCTTTGTAATTTTCTTATCTACTTAGACATGTATAATTATGCATAAATACATGTTTGGGTGATTCTTTATAAAATATAACATTAGATAATGTGTAGTAATGCTTGAAATACAAAGCCATATTAGCAGAATTGGTATATTGTTATTAAAATACACATTCTAGGGCTGAGGAGATAGCTTGGTGGGCTAAACACTTGCCTGGCAAGTACAAGGACCCAAGTTCGATCTTCATGCCATGCCAGCCCTAGAACCCTGGGCACACCAGGCAGACCACCAAAACTGGGTGTAGTGATGCGTGTCTGCAGTCCCACAGCTGGGGAGGCAGAGACAGGAGCATCAGTATGAGTCTGAGCTGCATAGTGAGACCCTGTACCAAATAAATAAATGCACAAAAACATTTAAAAAAAAATGAAACAGATTCTGATTGTTCACTGCTACCATGGAAGTAAGATTATCTGTTATGAGCTACAATTCACGGATTATGGGTTTATAAAATATCATTTTGGCAAAAATGTTACCCTTCTGTCTTTAAATTATATAACAGCTGGGTGCGGTGGTACAAGTCTATAATGCCAGCATTTGGGAGGCGGAGGCAGGAACGCGAGTTCAAGACCAGCCTGGGCTACAAAAGTGAGCTCAAGGCCAGCCTGAATTTCATAGCAAGACCCTGTCTCAACAAGACAAAAATAAGCAAATAAATAAATAAAATAACAGATCAGAAGTTTTGAGCAGAGGAAATAAAAATTATCATTTCACATAATCCAGCCCGAATCAGTATTTCTAGCATTGTGAGAAGGGTGCAGAAGGAAATTCTTCTGCCCGCGCTGTCTGCGGACAAAGGGAGGTCAGTCAGCTCCCGTGGGTGCCCGGGATTCCAAGGGCCTGCTGGAGCCTCATGAAAGCCACACCCCAGGGAGCAAGCGGGCTGCTCACCGAGAGCTTGCCGAGGCAAGAGTCAGCCACCCTGCTCACACCCACAGGAGTGTTTAGAGAGCTTGACAGCCTTTAGCCGTGCTGAGAAGAGAAAAAAGCATGGCGCAGACAGGGTCCAGGGGCATCCGAACACTATTCATGTCATAGCCAGGAGTGAGAAAGCCAGGAGTGAGCTCAAGGCAGGCTGAGTCCTGGGCCGTTTCCTGCTGCTGTCTTGCATTCCAGACCAGGCGCTTCCTTGGGCAGTGAGTGCTTGCTTGGCTCAGGGCTGGGGGACAGAGGTCTAGAGGGGAGCAGATGGCCAGGGCCTCCTGCCGTCACAGCTGGGCAGAAGGCAACCCTTGGAGGGCGAGTGAGCAGGGCTCGCCTGGTAACCTGCAGTCCACATATGCCTTTGTCCTGCTTTGGTTGGCCCCTGAGGACGGGTTCTCCTTGGCTAAAAGGCCCCGCACCCCGCGCTCCGCGCCCGAGGCTAAGTCGGCGCTGTGTGCCTCGTGCACCCGAACCCCGGCACCCACACTTACTTCCTTCTGTCTGTGGGCTACGTTCTGCTCCACGGGTCTCTCCAACAGAAGCGTCAAAGCCGGGGCCGTGTCTGTCAGAACCAGGTGAGACCTGAGTCATGATGTGACATTACCTGTGAGCTCAGACTGTTCCCGAGACACAGTAGCGTGGCATGTGTAGGACAGGGGAACTCATTCCAAACAGGCAACAGGGGCAGAAGGGATCATTTGTCCCACAGAAGTCCAAAGCTGGAGACGTTTACATTGTAGTACACTGAAATAGGGACCTCTGACTCCATGAGGTCACAGGGTGCATTGGGTGGGGTCGGCCCAAGCCCTCCCTCCAGCAGCCCAGACCTAGACGGCCACCCACCCTCCCTTCTCAGAAACGCACGATAGATGAGGATTCAAAGTTTCCTAGAACCCCCACCCCCAAACTGTCTTTGCCGTAGCCCCACGCAGGTCCAAAGCTGCAGAAGAGGCCCAACAACTTTGATGTAGGCAGGCAACCATGGAAACTCACCTTCGTTATCATGGAGAGTCTCCCACTGACCAGGCAGCTCTGCCGTGAGCAGCTGTCCCTCTGCTGCTCCAGCCCGAGATCGCCCTCCCCACAAGCCTCCTTAGAAGCCCTGTGCCTTGCTTGTTTGCTGCTGCCTTGGTCGGCTAGACTGCCTGCCTGCTTGCTCCTACCTCAATAAATCTCCTCCTGTGTCAGAACGCCTGGTCTGGTGGGTTCTGTGGGTTCGCCCCTAACAACCCACATCTAGGAGTCGTGGACGGGCTGCGTGTCCAGGCCGATGCTGCATGCGGAGCTCCTGTGGGCCTGGGGCGGCCTTGCTTTCTGGCTTCGCCAGGCATGGCCTTCGCAGGCCCCCCGAGAGTGGCTCTGTCCTAGAACACATCTGGGTCTGTGCCCCCCAAGTGTCTCCAGCGTCCTCTGAAGTCTGGACAAGCACCACCGTAAGTCCACAGCGCCTGTGTCCTGCGCAATCACCAAATAAACAGCAGCCGGCTCTCAGCAGCTTCACAGAGTGGCCCGTGTGGGTGAGGCCCTGTCTGGGCCCGTCTGAGCCTCCAGGGGCGTCGCGGAGCTGCTGACCACTGCCAGGAAGTGGAGGTTCTGGTCGCCTGAGCAGTAAATGCACAGGTCCTGCAGGCCCTCATGGGAACGTGGTCCTCCCTTGAGTCCCAGCTTACCTGCTGACCTCCTGCGTGCCTTCAAGGTCCTGCACCCAGGGCCTCAGGAAGGGCTTGCTTGTTTCGGTCGCTCTGAAGCTCCTTAGCCCGTGTCTGCTTGTCCATCCTCCAGCGCTTTCCCAGAGTCCACGTTTATGCTCTTTGCATTGCTACACTAAGAGTTTTCCAGGTTTTCAATGCTGTTCTCTTAATTAGAAACAGAGAGGGTAAGCAAGCGCACTCCGCACTCTGCTCGGCAGCAGCGCAGATCCTGACCTGCTCTTCCGTCCTTGCTCTGTACGCTGCCGCCTGGTAGCCTGAATGCACCGCTGCTTTGGCATTTCTCCCGCCACAGGCCTCGTCCTTCACCCTGCGTGCTGTCCCCACACAACCCAGCCACAGGACGCTGCTTGAGACTTGGGGCAGGGAGCAGGCCAACCCAGTTTCTGCTGCGGGGCTCCTCCTGTCGTAGAGGGCGCCGGGACTCCTCACTGTCTGCGTTCCTACCAGGGAGGCCACGTAGGCAGGGGCGCAGGCCGAGAACCCCCAGCTGCGCCCGCTCAGACTGCTCTGTTCGCCTGTGCTGCCCTCTGGCTGGCCCCATCCCTCCAGCCTCTGCCCACTGTCCAGGGCCAGAGCCACACGTTCAAGGCCGTCCCAGCAGTAATCCTGCCTTGTCCCCAGGCATTTCCAGCTGCTCTATCCCAGAACCCCAGGGAGCAACTTGTAAGCAAGAGAAGCGCACTGGCTCCCCGTGTGGGCCAGCAAAGCCTGGCCGAGCCTGGCCAGTGCCCCAATGCCGGGAGTTCCCACACGAGCGAGCGAAATGCCCACCACGCCCAGCTGTAGTTCTGTCTGCGATTGGCCTTTGCCATTCATAGAAGCGGGCAGGCTGCCTATCTCACGCTTTTGAAAGGAAAGGAAGAAATAGAAAAAGAAAAAGGTAAAGACAGTCATTTCCCTATGCTGAGTCTTCGGAATTTAATTTTGATCTCTGGTGTTTTCTAGGCTAGGGAGACCACACAGGCCAGTAAGACTTTGAGGACACGCAGGACCTTTGCCACTGTGCTCTGCAGGTCACCTGGCCTGCACACCGGGGCGCCCCGTGCCATCCTTGAAGTGGAAGATGCCTGCCCTGGTCCCCGAGGCACTCAGCTGAGCTCTGGGCTTTCCGCCCTTGTAGCTTAGCAACACCCTTCACGCCACCGCCCTGCAGAAGGCTACATCCTGGTAACAGGCGCATTGCCTATGCAGTGTTCTCCAGCCTTGCTGGGAGTGGGGTGCTGCTTGGACGTCCTGTGAGCGCCTCGCTCAGATTCATTGCTATCCTGAGGGCGAGCTGCTCCTTGACGCCCCCACTTGCTTTGTGCTATTTACTCTCAGGATTACACATTTTAATGAGGGGGAGGATGTAGGCCTTAGATACTAACTAACTCAGCCGGTGAACAGACTTGTGTAATTAAAGGCCCAGTACTTAAGTATTCGTGATGTCAGGATGCAGGGTCACATGACTTATTAACATGTGGATCGACTTCTGCATACAAGGAATGAGATTACATCAATCTTGAGTCTATTTTACTGTTTTCTTTAACAGAGTGTCTTACACGAGCTGCATGGGACAGGGCTATTTCTGTGCACTGATGACAATAAAATTGATTAAATGTGTGCAAATGGCCAGGGACACAGCTCAGTGGCCCAGGGCCCACCTGGCAAGCACAGGGTGGTCAGGTTGATACAGGGTACACAGATAAGAAAATAAACTAGCTCTGCATCTTATGCCTTGTAATTAAGCTTAATATGATGAGCTGTAAGAGGCTCAAATCAACAGCCTCCAGCACTGCCAGTTTCACCGGTGGCCCAATGCAATTATGAAACATTGGACTGTGTATACAGCTACTTCCACTCAATTCAAAGAGAAGAAATTTGTTCTTTTTTTCTTTCCTTACCAATAACGGTTAGAAAATTTATCATGTCTACACCCTGTGATCTGTATAACTACTGTGAGGAAAACAATATTCAATGTGTCAATTATTGCGAATGTACTACTAATGTGTTTTGAAACTGTCATATTGTTATTTCTTATTAAAAGTAATAAAAAAGGAAGATAGAAGAAAAAGTGTGCAGATAGTCTTGTTGTTGGAAAGAATAAAGAAGGACATACAATATTTTGTTTGTAGAATAACAATGGAGAAAATATAATGGAACTTGGGTTGAGGTTAAGTATTTCTTTTGAAAGTTCAGGAGGGTTGAGAGTAAAGTCGAGGATCCAAGGGCTTGGTGGGGCTCAGCGGGGTTCTAGGATGTGCTTAGATTTTAAGCACTTCACATTGAGAGTGGCACGCTTGTGTGCTGATCCCAGAACCAGTGCTAGTGAAAATACCTGAGCAAAGGAGAGTCTCACTCATTGGAATGATCATTACTTCAAATAGATTGGTAGCGGCAGAAGGGTGAGGCGGGGGAACTGCGGAGGCCAAGGGCGGTGACGGTCCCTCAGTCCCACGTGGGACGCTGAGTTCCAATGAAGGTCAAGGCGCAGCCTCAGGATCCTGGGCAGGGACTGCGAGCAGTAGCTACCGGGTGTCCCTAAAGAACACTGTCACAGCACTTTTAGACAACACACAAGAAGGTTGATGCACATAGTTAAGAAATGACTGCACATTGAAAGAGCTCTTCACAATGTATTTCGGTTGGCTCCAGTTCATCAGTGTCTTCTTTTTCTTTTTTTGTTGCAGAACCGGGGACTGAACTCAGGGTTTTGCACTTGCCACTCAGGCACTTGTGCCCCTGAGCTATCTCCCCAGCCAATCAGTATCTTCTTGAGAATTATTTTTGTCATAATGAAAACATGATCAAGAAGGGACTGTATTACGACTTCGTTTTGAATTTTGTTTTATGTATACTAAATGTTTGAAAAGAACGACTATCATAAAGTTTGCCTTAACATTTTGATTCCAAGGGGCCTTGCAGTTTAGCTCAGTTGTTTAAGTGCCTGTGTGGGTAAACCCAGTCAGGCACAGGGGACCACGGTTCGACTCCCAGCTCCACCTGCCATTCCAGACCCAACCCTCAGGCAGCCTGAGCCAGCCAAAGAAAAGGGAAAAAAAAATTCCAAAAATTACTGAGCATTTAATCTTCTCCTACTGCCAAGAGGATAATCTAGCATTCTGTGCAGATGGCATTCTGCACTTATGACGAACAACTTATCTATGCTAGGAAAGATATAAACACTCCAGTAATCTCTATAATCTCCTGTTACATCACTGTACTTTTCTTTGGTGTGTTTTTAAATATAAATTTATAGAACCTGATGCAGTGCTGCAATATTTGCAGTAGCAACCACCAGCTTTTCTGATGCACGCAGCCTCTTTGCTTCTGCTGGAGAGGAGCACAGTTTGCAATGGTCGGTGCCCGTGTCTTCCACTCCAGCAGAGAGCCCTGCAGCCCCGACACATCGACGCATGTCTAAAGTGGGGCCCTCGGACCCACGTAAATAATTATTAAAGACAAGCACATGTTTCAAATCCCAGATTCAAATTCCAATGTGTGAAACACTGCACAGTTTATGGACAGACACTCAGTGCTGGGTCTGGACGAAGCACTTGGCTGAGGGGCCAGGAGCCACGCCTGGTCCTTCTTGGGTGACTTAGCTGCAGCTGTGGAGCCTGAGTCCCCGGCCACCACCATGAGCTCAGGCGAAGGCTGCCCTGTGGTATTCTTTCATTAGTGTGCTTTGAATGTACATAATGTTGGCCTGTGCTGTATGTGATTTGCTTCAGTCCCCTCGCTCCTTCAGTCCCTCTTCCCCTCCTCATTTAGCAAAGCTTTGGCTCCATTTCATCCTTCTTTTCTTGTTTTTTCCTTCCTTTCCTCCTACCTCCTCCCACCCCCTTGTTTTCCTTCCTAATTAAGCATTTTCTTTGTATTTCATCATTCATAGTATACATTCTGGTCCTGATTTACACCTTTGGTTTCTCGCACCAGAGAAATGTGCTGTCTACACATGTATGTTTGCTTTATTGGACTTAAGAGTGTGGTCTCTGGGTCCATCCACTGACTTAGAAATGCCTCTGGTTTATCCTTCTTCATGGCTGAGTAGTGCTCCACCGTGCAAAACACCCACCTCTTCGGTACCCGTTCATCAGTTGCGTGGGTATTTGGACTGCTTCCAAGGCTAGCTATGGCAAACTGTGCTGCTGTGAAAACTTCACCGTCACTTGTGATTTTAGAGCTGCTGGGATTCCATTGCACTCGTCTCACTCCACAAAGACAGAATTACCAAGAAATCAACTAAAACAAATGCTAGTGGGGCTGTCGGGAAAAGGAACCATTCTCCACTGTTTGTGAGACCTCGAACCACTGTGCAGTCACTGTGGACATGGTGTGGCGACTCCAGAGAAAAGCAAAATCAGGGGTTCCTCCTGGCCCAGTGACTCCCTTCAGGGGGATCTTCCCGCAAGAGTTAAATCATAGCACCGCAGCCGACGGGGCTGGCTGCTCCTTTCATTTTTCGCCGTAGACACGATGAGAACAGGGACGGTGCTGAGGCTGCCCAGGAAAGCTGCTACTGTCCACCTAAGCGTGGCCAGGCTCTCCCACGCCTGTCGAGCAGCTCCACGAAGCCAATCAAGGGATGCTGTCTGCAGCATGGAGAGGAGCGAGGCGCGTTTCAGTCAAGTGAATCGTGTACCTTAGTTGAAAAGTAGGTAATTGTGTACTTCACTCTGTTAGGAACATTAATTCCTCCTGAGAAATCAGCGAGAAATTTTTTAATTTCTGAATCACTATACTTATTTAATAGCTGAGGTGAAAGACTGGATCACAAATTGGAACAAGCTAATAAGCAGGGAGGGGGCTCCGCACATCGCCAGAGCTGTGTTCTGGGTCTTCCTCCACACTCAGTCCTCGGTGACCACACTAACCGCGGCCCACTGGACCGTGGACAGTGGCTGTGAACGGTGACGATGCTGCACTTCATCACTTCCCCCGAGCCTGACACTCGAGCCCTGGCGCTCACCGGCTCTACAGGAGCCCAGGAGCAAGCTGGGCCCCAGTCCTCCCCACCTCCTTTGCTGGAATTTCCGTAAGGTTTGCCGTGGGACCTCACTGAGGCCTCGCCTCTCTGTTCGCTTCCTTTACTTTCATATTCTCACCTTTCATTCTTTTTTAAAATGTACATAGCACAGGGTCTACAGGGTCTCGCTGCACATAGGGGACTTGTGGTGATCCACCCGTTTTAAGCCTCACAAATGCTTTCCTTCTATTCTTGAAAGCTAAAAATTTATTGATTTTTAGGGCTGGTCAGACAGCTCAGCAGACTGAAGGGCCTGCTGCAGCAGGTGCAGGGCCTGGGGTTCACATCTCTTGCTGGGCTGGCCCTGCCCCAGGGGTGCGCTGAGACAGTGATCGAGACCAAGGGCGGTGGCTTGAGTCCAGAATCTCAGCAGTTGGGAGACTGGAAACAGGGGGTTACTATGAGTCCAACCTGCAGGACCTGTAGGCCCTATACTAAATACATAAAAAATATAGGTTTCGAAGATTACGGTTATCTGTTTGTCCTCATTCATCAGTAGTTCTACATATCCCAAGATTACTCACTGTGATCAATCACTTCTATAGCCCTATGTTTGCAAGTGCTTTGCTCGCCAAAATTTTACATAATATTTTTCCTGGTTACTGATTTTGTGAGCTCTACCAAGATGGCCTAACATTGTAACCTAGGTTTTTAAAGTGAATTTTTCCAATATTGGCATAGCCTCTTCATATTTATGCTGAAATGCCATATATTATGTATGAAAGGCATGAGAACATGTGATCCCACAGTGTTACCTCTTTGACATAAGAATTGCATTGTTTGGGGCTAGGGAGACAGCTCAACAGAATAAGAGCTTGCCTGGAAAGTGCAAGCGAGTTGAATACCTGGTTCTGAAAAAAAAGAAAAAGAAAAAAAGAATCTCATTGACTGGAAGGCAGTTAGGGAAGCAGCAAATCTCCAAAGAACTCTGTGTAGTCCCCGGTCTCTGGCTGTAGGCCAGATGGACGTTCTCTTTACTGGACACAAACCTGGACCCCGACGAGCACCAGAGGGCTCCTCACGCGGGCTTTCCTGCCTGGACTACATGGCTCCTGCCTTGCCACAGGTTATCAGCACTGAAGACCTGAAGTCACTGTCATCCTGTTACCCGTTTCTTGCTGTCGTCTGACAACTAAATACATATATATGTATGTCATAGCTTTAAGCCACTAAGGTGAGTTACTTATTCTTGAAGCTTGTTTTAAATATGATTTTCATTGCATGTGTTAATAAATTTGATTTTCACTTTAATGTGCTTTTTAAAATTTTATTTTAAAGAGGAAAAGCAAAAAGAAAAACAAATAACAAAACAAAGACATAAACAGAGCAATATAAAACAATATGAATGGTGTAGAATTTAAAATCAAGAATAGAAGATGAACAATTGTTTCAACATTAAGTATTGTTATCATCAAATTTCTTGTTCAGGATACCAGGTTGAGCAAACAAACATAAACTTGTCATTCAAGAACTCATTTTTCTTGTCCTTTTCATTTTTTGTTTTTTAACTTGTTTTAAGGAGAGTATGATAATAACAGATTAGACATCAGAGACGGTACACATTTCCTTCAGCCGCGGTTAGAATGGTGTACATTACTGTCCGCAGTGTAGCTGCTCAGATGAAAGGTATTAGCACAAACAGTTAGGCAAAGTAAGTTTTAAACCTTAACTGCTACTTTCAAAAAAGATGCTAGAAATTATTAGTACAAGCATCTCAGCTGTCCTTGTGTATGTCACATGATTTTTCGCCCGACGTTTTTCCATCATCTTTTCTCCTTTCCCTCATTTTTGCTGTCTATTCCTTTTTTTTTCAATTCTTTTATTGTTTAAATTTAACAATGGTTATATTACATATTTTCATCATCGGATCAGATTAGATTAATACACATAGGTATATAAGATGGATCAAACAACTAAACATTAACCTTTCTAAATCCACATTACTTTTCTTTTTCTTTTCCCCCTTTTTTTCTTTGAAAGTTGACATATTGCATATTGTCCTCACAATTATTCTATAGAGTGCAGTGTGTGGGCATGACCCACCTCCCTATTAATGTTGCATAGAAAAAAGAAAGAAAGAAAAAAAAAACAGGAAAGAAGTATACTTCTCTTTGGATTAAGAGGAAGCAGATACATATACAATCAAAGGTTTTGCAATTGCAGTGTGCCACCAGTGAAGCTTGTGACGTTGGAGGCTATTGAATCTAAGCCTCCTAAAGCTCATCTCACCAATCTAGCTCTGCGTTCCATGCATTGTAATTAAGGATTTTTTTTTTTTCTTGCTGGGTGGTCAAGGGCAAGTCGAAGCAAGACCTG
>PVJA010023133.1:0-16488 GCA_004027025.1 Myocastor coypus
GTTCATGGCAGTGGAACAGCAACAAAATGGTGGCAGAGGCAGCCAATCAATCAGGGCAGCAGAGCAACAGCGCTAGTCTGTCTCTCAGTCTCTATATTACATTCAGGCTCTCCGCCTCATCCTATCCACCTTAGGTCACACCCATAATCCCAGAAGTACTCAGATCCATAATCCCATCAGTCCTAAAACACAATCCCAGTGGATCATCAGTCAAATCTCAAACTCTAGAAGTCCCCACCCCATGATTGCATGAGGCTTTGGGGGGACAACTAGACATAAACCATAACATTGGGGAGAAGGGGCTGGCTGTGGAGTATGAAGCTCAGGGTGGGAGAGCAGCCCTGATCTGGGTTCCAGACTCACATCCAAGCATCCTGGTGTAGATGGCAGTGCTGGTGGCCCATATGCTAACATCTAAACATACTTTTCACCATACAGCTTTTCTCCTTTCTCCGTCATCTGGCCCTTGCGGTTCAGTGGAGGGCACCCTAGTTCCTCTTGTTCCTGCTCCTGCCTGGGGTCAGTGCCTCCCCTCTCAGAGCCCAGCCACTCCTCAGCCAGGCCCATCTGAAGGGTGCCAGAGTCTGACTGGGTCAGGCATGACTGACTTATTGTCCCCTCTGGAAGGAGACGGGACAGAGCCCAGAGGGCCGCAGCTACTCTGCTCACTCCTGCTTTCTTTTTTTTTTTCTTTTTAAAAATTTTTTATTACTTTAATAAATAACAATATGATAGTTTCAAAACACATCAGTAGTACATTTGCAATAATTGACACATTGCATATTGTTGTCCTCATAATAGTTATACAGAGCACAAGGTGTAGACATGATAAATTTTCTAATCGATATTGGTAAGGAAAGAAAAAAAGAAAAAATTTATTCTCTTTGAACTGAGAGGAAGTAGTTGTATACATAGTCCAATATTCCAAATTGCATTGGGTCACCAGTGAAACTGGCAATGTTGGAGGCTGTTGATTTAAGCCTCTTTCAGTTCATCATACTAATCTAGCTCTGCGTTTTATGCCTCGCAATTAAGATTTTCTACTGGGTGATCAAGGGCAAGTTAAAACAAGACCTATATAATAAAACATTCATCTTTTGTATGTTCCAAGGTCAAATCCCCTCAGGATTAACTTTGGAACCACGTACAGTGCTTTGTAGAACATTTGTCAGTGTCAGCCTGCGGGACAAGTCACAGCCATTGCTTGATCAGTTTGCTTTCTGTGAAAGCCTGAGAGAATGTTTTTTTCTCTAGGTGACTCTCCTCAGACACACTATACTTCATTTGTCCCTTTCCTCTGAGGTCGCATAATCTCCTTGACCAGAAAATTTGGGACACCACTGAGTTATAGGATGTTACAGCACAGGTTCTCTTATGTCCTGCTCACCCCTGCTTTCTGTGAGGACTTCAGAGCTCCCATTGCTGCTTCTCAGGTCTTCCAGAGACCGCTGTGCTTGTTCTCAGTGGGGTGGGCCCGGGGCAGAGTATAGCAACCTGTCAGAACAGGCTGGAGTGGCCAGCAGAGCTAGAGCCTGTCACTCCAGCAGTGCCCATTGGAGCCGTGGAAAGATGAGGACAGCTAACTGGTGTCAGGTGTGGTGGTGCTCACCTGTAATCCCAGCACTCAGTAGCCTGATGCCGGAGTATTGCCACAAGTTCAAGGGTAGCTGAGCTACCTAGTGAGTTCTGGGGCTGCCTTGAACTACATAGCAAGATCTTGTCTGAAAAACCCACTCAGAAAGAAGCATCTTGGAGTTGGGGAGATGGCTCATGGCACAAGTGCCTGCCTGGCAAAGTGCAAGGTCATGAGTTCGAACCCTGCACCCACCAAGAAAAAGAAACATTTCATTTAGCTTTATATATGATTCCAGAATGGGGCAATGCTTCATTCTATAGGAAAGATGGGGGTGCCAGTGATCAGTGCTGAGGTGTAGTTTTATAGAAAGAAAAGGCTGATAAAAAGAGAGTGTGTGGTCCCTTCATAGGGCATTAGCCAGTGAGACAGGGACAGCGAGATGGACCACATAGAAAAGGACCTGCTTAGCTATTATCAGGTTATTTTTCTGTTAGAAGGCAGAGGGAGCTTCCTTATCATGCTGATTAGAACTAATTGGGCCCGGCGGGATGGCTCAGTGGTCTAAAGCGCTTGCTTGGGAAAGCTTGGGCGGCTTCAGGGACCGAGGTTCGATCCCCGGCACCACATGCTGTGCCAGCCCTGCCCTTGGGGCAGGCTGAGCCGGCCATAAAAGAAAAAAAAAAAAAAAAAAAAATGAGTGAATAAACAAATAAAGGTTCTGAAACAAGAAAAAAAATAAATAAATACAATAAAAAATTCTTAAAAAAAAAAAAAAAGAACTAATTGTCAAGTATGCCCTTGAGTTTGGCAGGACCTTTAGCCAGAATGGCTCCATTGTGATCGACAGACCAGTCCCTGCAGAAATCTCTTACAAAGCAACGTCCTCTCTTGATGTCAGTTAACAGACTCAAGCAGAAATGCCCAGCTTGGCTGTGGGGCACCTACACCAGTCACCACAAAAATGTCAGCGCAGCTGCAGGACTGCACAAGCATTAAGCCAGCCGTGGTTAGGTGCCAGGGTGGGGTCCAGGCATTGACTCCTGGGGCTCTCAAGAGCTGCACTTAGGAGCACTATGGTCATTTCTCAGGGAAGACATTCTTGGAGGTCTTAGGCTTTCGTCTCTGAAATCCATGTGTTCTGTGTTGAGCCCTGACACATCCGAACTTGTTTTTCAAAGACCCTCTTTGGTCTGGCCTCAACTCAAGCCAAGCCTGTGCCCCAGGATCCCATCTCTGCCACCCACACAGGAGGGGCACCCTCCCACCACACTTCCCAGTCCCATTGGTCCCACCCTGCCCATTCTGGAGCACATGGAACTGGCAGTGGAGACCTTGACTGCCTGCGCTGGGGCCAGATGCCTCGCTATGCCAGGAGAAGGGCCTGGTGCCCCAGCTGCCCCTCACCATGGCCGCTGTCATGAGGGCTCAGGCATCACCAACATTTACCCTTCACAAGCACGAGTGTGTAGCTTGGGGCTTTCTTTCCCCTGGCTGCCTGAGTACCAGGCAGGGGCCGCTGCATCACTGCTGCGTCACCCAACAGTTTGCAGCGATGTCTGTCAGCTGTCCAGCCATGTGGTTCGTAGCCAACTTGAGATAGAGGCAGAACACCGTGCACAGCTGTCCCCTTCCTGTTGCTCTGGCCCCGTGAGCTGCCCCCCCCCCCCCACTGACTGGCTAGCCATCTATCTTCCCCTGTGGACCTGGGCAGTGTGAGTTGTCCCACGTTTTCCAGGAACATACACCAGTTTTCCCAGAGTTCCAGTGCTTTGGACAGGAGAGAGTGGCACAGGCCCAGTGATGCCACAATGTGGCCACCCCGATGAAGGCTCCATATCACATCTGTTGGTGCTGGCAGACAGCAGGGATCTGGCTGAGTGGGGGTGAATGCCCAGAGGCTCATGGAAGGCCTGGGACAGAGCCCTGGGCTGCCCCAGTGTGGGTATGGGAGACCTCTGCAGAGGCACTGTACGTCCAGGGTTAGAGCTCAGCATTCTCCCTAAAAGAGCACACTTGCAAGGCAAGGCGCTGAGCAGGTTCTTAGCTGCTGCAGTTGACAGCAGTTGGGGGGGGCGCGAAGGGGAGCAGCTGAGAGCAGAGCAGCAGTCAGCATCCTTGTGCCTCTGGAGGACGGAGCCAGATGCTGCCCGGATGCTTGGCTCAGGGAGTGTGCTTCCTCCCCAGGGTCTGCAGCCAATGTAGTAGTGCCCTGGTAGCTAACAAGCCACCAGGTAGCCCCACCACTGACCCCCACCACTCCCAAGGGAGCAGCTCCTCTGCTTCAGCCCCCACAGGGCTCTTCCCCTGACATTTTCCTTGCTCCCAGGAAGAGGGGCAGGCAGAGAAGCAGAGGCCCCTGTGCCACAGGAGGAGCCTGGAAGCTCCATGTTTCCAGCAGCAGACTGTCGGGGCTAGCCCTTCTGAGGAGCGGGCTAACATAGGGAGCTGAGGGCTGGCACTGCGGGGCGCCGTTTGAAATCACATCTGGCCGCTATGTACCCATGGCTGGTTCCTGCATGTCCGTGGTGTAAGAGCGGAGTGCACTAGTGGGTATGGGAGCAGCTACCTATCCAGGGTCACCCAGCGGACGCGCATGCAGTGGGCACCCTGCCCTCATGCCCTATCATCCCTCACTTTCTCTCTCCCTCTCATTGCAGGAAGTTCTACTACATCACCCTCCTGCGGGACCCTGTGTCCCGCTACCTGAGCGAGTGGCGACACGTACAGCGCGGGGCCACGTGGAAGACCTCACTGCACATGTGTGACGGGCGCACGCCCACACCTGAGGAACTGCCGCCCTGCTATGAGGGCACGGACTGGTCAGGCTGCACGCTGCAGGAGTTCATGGACTGCCCCTACAACCTGGCCAACAACCGCCAGGTGCGCATGCTGGCCGACCTGAGCCTGGTAGGCTGCTACAACCTATCCTTCATCCCCGAGGGCAAGCGGGCCCAGCTGCTGCTGGAGAGCGCCAAGAAGAACCTGCGCGGCATGGCCTTCTTCGGTCTGACCGAGTTCCAGCGCAAGACTCAGTACCTGTTCGAGCGGACGTTCAACCTCAAGTTCATCCGGCCCTTCATGCAGTACAACAGCACACGGGCAGGTGGCGTGGAGGTGGACGAGGACACCATCCGGCGCATCGAGGAGCTCAACGATCTGGACATGCAGCTCTACGACTACGCCAAGGACCTCTTCCAGCAGCGCTACCAGTACAAGCGGCAGCTGGAGCGCAGGGAGCAGCGCCTCCGGAGCCGCGAGGAGCGCCTGCTGCACCGCGCCAAGGAGGCGCTGCCGGGCGACGACGCCGAGGAGCCGGGCCGCATGCCCACCGAGGACTACATGAACCACATCATCGAGAAGTGGTAGTGGCCATGGCTGCTGCGGGGGGGGGCCTCCTGGGGCAGAGTGAAACGGGTCATGGCCCTACGTGCGAAGGGCCCCCCCCCCGAAACTGCTGGGAAGCCCCACACCCACTCACCAGAGGCCTATACAGCCTGGGAATGGGGGTGGGGCCAGAGGGAAGCATGCTGGAAAGATGCCCCCGCTATGGTGGCATGGGGGCAGCTGGAGCAGAAGCAGGCGGTCCGCTGCCCCTCTCCCTCAGTCACGTCAGCTTATGGTTTCAAAAAGGAACAAAGACACTGGAGAGAGGATGCATAGGGCCAGGCGCAGGTCCCATACCACTATGCACATACCTGCACTCGCCCCTGCTGCGTGGCCCAGCAGGGGCAGCAGGCCAGCTTCCAGAGCCACCCCAGTGCCCCATGGTCTCTGGGATTCCCGGTGTCCCAGACCTTTGAGGCCACCTCCCCAGAACCACAACAGTTCTGGGGACCTCAGGACTGGAGGGAGCTCTGAGCTCTGCCACCTGTGGCTGGCCGGGCCAGGGTCACCACCTGTGGCAGTCCACTCCAGTCCTAAGCCCAGCACACTGACACCCCTCGCCAGCCTATGGCTAACCCATGGTGAGGCTTGGCCTTGGGGTGCCCACCAGGCAGAAGGCTCTGTCAGCAAAGGGGTGAGCAGCAGGACCTCCCCATGCCCTGTCTTTCCTGATCTCTTGCCCCATCCCAGGAACAGAGCTGTTGCCTATGAGCCCTGTCCTGGGCTGTGGTGGTTCTTGGTGGCCAGGAAGGGACCTTGGACCCTCAGGTTCCTACCTGGGTATGGCCCTCTTAACCTGGGTGAGCCACCCTCGCAGCCCAGCCTCCCCCACCCTTCCCTGACCCCCGCACAGGCTGGCCAGCAGCCTGCTAGAAGCCATTTGTGTATCCATTGGAAGCACTGGCCCTGGGAGGTGCAGGCCACATGTTGGCCCCATGGCGGGGCAAGGCCCTCTTTGCTCTCATCTCACTGGGCTCCACAGGGTCCCCCCACGCAGTGAAGGGTCGGTCACCACGGCAGGAAGCAAGGCAGCTCCATAGCTCTGGGTGGAGCAGCTTCGTCTTCCCTTGTCCTCTACACTGTGCTCCAAAGGTGTCATGGGTGTGGCATGGGCACAGCCTGGCCCAGTGCTGTCCCCTTGGCTAGCATTCACACTAGTGATGTGGGCACAACAGTGAGCAAGCGAGGGGACTCTGCTGAAGGGCAGACCCATCAGTGCCAGGAGGCTGGCTCTGGTACTCTGCACTTGGGGATGTCTCTGAGAGGGGGCAGCGCTTGGGAGCCCTTGGGTCTGTTCTCAGGCCAGCAGGGTAATGCAGGCTGTTCTTGTCCAGGAGCGGAGCTTCCAGGGTCAGCCCGAGTGCAGGCCCTCTTGTACATATTAAGTACCTGTTAGCTGTGCCCCGCTGTCCCATGCACATGGAAGCGCAGGTCTCTCTGCTCAGTCTCTTTGCTAACTTTGGAAAACAGTCCCACCCCTGGCCGACACCGTCCTCAGCCCTCAGCCCTCAGCTGTCCGGCCAGCACCACCCCCTCTGGCCAGCTGCTTTGGGGCGAAGCTCCCGTATGCCCACAGCATCTCCCAGGACATTGCAGGACAGGGCGACCCCTTCCCTATTCTGCAACTTGGCTCCCACCGCATGGCCCTTCCCGGGACCCAGTGATCGCAGCAGTCACCAGGCACTGTGTGGACCTGCAGCTGCCTTCTCCAGGAGAGGTTCCCTAGGAGGGAGCCAGGGACAGCAGAACTGTCCAAGTAACAAGTCTGTGAACTTTTTGGGAACTGGAACTGTTTCACTTGAACCCAGGAACGTTTAAAGCTTTATTTATTTATAGCTTCTTATTAAAAAAAAAAAAAATGGTGTTGAGAAAAAATCTTTTGGTTATTCATGCAAAAAATAAAATGAATTGCTGATGGAGAAGCAGGTCATAATCAGCTAATTGTTTCTGTCTAGGTTGAGAATGAATGTTAGCAGATGAAATAAACCTGAAAAGGACTGCTGTGTGCTGTGGTCTGTGTGGTGTCACTGTCAGTGCCTTGTCCCCGAGCCTCAGCACTGCATGGCTCTCAGCTGCCTATGAGGACCAGACGCGAGATGCTGTCCTGAAAACAGTGCCATTTGCAACCTCAGAGAGCACCAGTGATTAATCACACCGTTCCAGAAGACAATGCCAGTGAGAGAAAGACTGCCAGGATGGCCAGTGCACTGGGGCCATAATTGCAGTGACCTCTGTTCCCCTGCATTGTAAGTCAGGACAACTTCCAATGACAGATTTGCAGTTCGGGCCCCGCTCCTGCGAAAGGGCTGCATGGGAGCACCCCTGGGCACCCTGTGAGCACAAGTGCGTGTTCTGGTCTCAGGCCAAGGCCCAGTCGCAGACCTGTCCTGTGATCCAATCCAGCCTCCTCCTAAGGCTTGGCCTATGCACAGCACAGTATGGTGACATGACATCACAGCCCTGAGGGGGCTGGGTCTGGGTGTCTTCAGGCTCAACCCAGGGTCACCCAGAGGTGGAATAGCCTGCCCCACTTAAGCCAGAGCTCACGCTGGCTCCTGTGCACACGGGCACACTGGCTGCACTGGTCAGAAAGTCCCTGAGTCTTTACTATGTGTCCCTCGGAGCCCCACTGGGCTGCACAATGTGCCCATTAGCATATCCCAGGCTTAGTACTGACAGAAGGTACCATACAGACCCCTCCAGCCACGTTTCCAGCAGCCCCAGTGCCATCTTTGGAAGGCTTTGTGACCAAAGATTTCCCCACACCTGTCTCCTGTACCACACTGCCTCTTTGGTGTCATCTTTCTGAGCATAGGTATTTCAGGTCTGGTTTGGTTTGGGTTTCATTTTGAACAAGTGGTGCTTATTACCAAGCCATATTCCCAGCCGCACTGTATTGACACAGGATCTCAAACAACTAAGTTGCTTAAGCTGGGCTTAAACTTGTAATCCTCTACCTCAGTCTCCCAGGGTGCTGGGATTCCAGGTCTGTGGCCCCCACACCCAGCTCACCTGTCTCTTCTAAGACCTGTTTGCTTACAGTCAGATGCATTTCAACATCTTTTTGTTTTTTAATGTTTTTGAAACAGGGTCTCACTGTGCAGGTCAGGATGGCCTTGAGTTCACTTTGTAGCCCAAGCTGGTCTCAAACTCACAGTGATTCTCCAGCCTCAGCCTGGTGAGTGCTGGGATTACAGGTATTCTTCACTATTCTGCACCTTTCCATACCTTGACCCCAGTGCCACCCAGGGCCAATGGTCCTGGGCCTCAGCACTATAGAACACAGTGCTATTCAGGGGCAGGGACTCTTTCCTCACAGGCTGGCTGCAGAGAGTCTAGGCCAGCCCAGCAAGACTCAGGAAGCCAGATGGTGGAGGACCCTTTCGAAGAGGCCTAGCCACAGAGCCCAAGGACACACTGTCCTAAGGAAGGGATCCTGCCACAGCCATTAGCACACAGCAGCTGCGTGAACTCCCTAGTGTGCTAGAGCCCTCTACTGGGCTGGGGATTGGCCTCCAGCTGGTGCACTGGCCCACCCAGTTTCCCAAACGAAACGGGCCTATGAGGCTGCAGGAGCCTGGCCTGGCCTGGCCTGGTGAAAGTTTTTGCCTGGCCCCACCAAGCTGTGAAGGCTGAGCCCAGCCCTGGTTGAGTGGTTTATTAAAGCAAAGGTCAGGCAAGCTCTGCAGGGCAGAACCACAGGCCCAGTCTCTTGCTCTGCTCATCCAGGGACTGTCCTCCCTTCATTTTCTCCAGGGAGCAGTGACAGTTTGTCCCTGTTCCTTACCAAGGCCAATGTGCTGCCTGTCTCTGGGCCTCCCAGGTGACTCCAGTTCATGCCTATGCATGCAGCCTACAAGATCCCACCAGAGACAATACCACGTGGGCCAAGCAGACCCTGGGCCCCTCTGGTCCTTCCTCCCCTCCTCTCTGGGTGGGCTCAGGCCCAGGACACACTCGGCCTAGCAGTGCCAGGTGTCCAGGGCCCACTGATCAGTCCCCACCCCACCCACCCCAGGCAGTGTGTCCTACCCTGCTGGACATCACCTTGGTCCCCACAGCTGGCTTGGCCCACTGGCCCCTTGCCCCACTGGCCCCCCACTCCTATTTGCTAGCTACAGCCAGCTCAGGCCCCACAGAGGTTTCAGTGCATGAGAGTGTGGTAAGGACTTGGGAAAATGACTTTTCTTTCTCAAACAAAAAGCCTGGCTTTCAGACACAGAGGTGCAACTCCAGGGAGCCAGCTGAGCCTCTGGCAGTGCCTCTTTTGCATCACCCTAGAGCTGAAGGGCAGCTCAGCCTTCAGGACAGAGCTGTATCCTGGTCTCCCCACAGCCTCCTGGGAGTTGAGCTTCCAGCCCTTCCCCAGGCAGGGTGCCCTGTGCAGTCTGCCTTTGGAACTCCAGAGGGCCGAGAGGTCCTGCCTAGGAAGTGGCCACAGTCTCGGCCCATTTTGAGCTGGCTCTCCATGCAGGAAAGGACCTCCCCACTTGAAAGGATCTGAAACAGAGCCTACAGAATGGCCCCGTGGTGCCTTGTTCTCCCCTCCTTCCCTGGGAGAAGAACCTCCACATTTCTGTGGAGACTGACTGCCAAGATGTGTGCTTACATGAGCGGTAAAACATCATTGGCATCTTAAGGGAACAACCCTGAAAGCAAAGTGCTCCTCTTTCTCCTTTCCTCCTCCTAATAGCTGACTGGAGTTCCGGAAGCCATCTTGGACAGTGATGTAGCTGTCACATGCTGAGGATGTAACAGCAGTAACGCAGGCTCCTGATGATGCAAGCCTCCTAACAGCCCCAGGCTGCCTCCTGTGAGTGACCCCGTGAGAAATACACATGCACCAGCCAGGTGGGGAGGTGTGACTGCAGTCCCAGCACTTGGGAAGCAGAAGCAAGAGGATCTCCTCAAGTTCAAATCCCGCCTGAATTACATAGCAAGACTTGTCTAGAAAGAAAGAGACAGAGACACAGAAATGTGATGTCCCTTGCTAAATTCACTGTTCCTTGATTTTCTGTCCTTTAGCTAAACCTAATTCTAACAACGATGGCCCACATGGCCTGATCACTAAAAACCAAACAGCTGCAAGAAAATGAGGCCTGGGGCAAAACCCAAGCAGAGACACCCCTTCCCCAGCCCTTGTCCTGGGTAGAGCCCCCAGCCCCACCCCCACCCCAACCCCACCTGCTATCCTTGGCTGGCTTCTGCGGATGTGTTAGAAGGCCAGCAGCATGCAAAGGGAGACTGGGCCTTCTGTACCCTGCACCTTTGGAACACGTGCATGAATTACCTGTTTCACACCTGCTCAGCTGAAAATAAGAACAACAGTAAAATGAAAGATAAATAGTAAACTTATGGTTGGTGTCTTAGTTACTCTTCTGTTGTTGCTGGGCCAAATACCCAACACCCAAAATGAAGGAAGGAAATTATTTAGCTCACAGTTAGTGGAGGTTTTAGTCAATAGTTGGCTGGCTCCAAGGCAGGGAGGCACATGGCAGAGAGCAGTAGTTCATGATGGTGGAACAGCAACAATGGTGACCGAGGCAATGGAACAACTAGGGGAGCAGAGATCAACAGCCCTGTCTGTCTGTCTGTCTGTCTCTATACTGCATTCAGGCTCTCTGCCTCAGCCTATCTGCCTTAGGCCACACCCATTATCCCAAAGCACTCAGACCCATAATGCCACCAGTACTAAACCACATAATCCCAGGGATCATGAGGAAGTCTCAGACTCTCGAAGTCTCTACCCCATGATTGCATGAGGCTTTGGGGGGACAACTAGACATAAACTGTAACAGTTTGTCTCAAAGTCAGAGAATATAGATAGAATGGGATTCAGGCTGGAAGAATAAAGGAACATCAACTTTACTATAACACCTTACAACATTTAATTAAAAAATAAAATGTGGGGCTGGCAAGAGAACTTGGCAGACGAGGCACACACTTTGGCAAGTGCAGGGACCAGGATTTGATCCCTGGTCCCACATGCTGCACCAATTGCCCCCCACCACCACCCAAATGGGGGTATGGTGACATACGCCTGTAATCTAGGCACTGGGGAGGCTAAAACAGGTGGATCTATGGGCCTGAACTATGTAGTAAGAATCTGTGCCAAATACATAAATGGAAAAAAAAAAAAAAAAAGTAAAACATGCAAAGCATGCATAGCAGCACAAATCTAGAATCCCAGCACTCTCAGAGGCTGAGACGGGGTGATTGCGAATTCAAACCTCGCCAGGGAAATTGAGTGACTTGAGAAGGGTCTGTTTCAAAATTAAAAATTAAAACCTGGCAAACCATGTCCCTGGGTTCAATTCTCAGTCCTGCAGTAACTAAAGAAGAGGGAGAAAGAAGTGCTGGCATTGGCAGTGCAGACTCTGGAATTACAACGACATGGACCCTGGAGGTACAACAGTCGGCTGTGGACATGGTAAAGTGGGACTCCTGACACCTGAGGTGTCAGTTTGTGCTCTCATGACATTGGGGAATGAAGTCACAAGCCTGCGGAGGTGGCCAGGAGAGTCAGGGGGAGAAGAACAGCTCCTGGATGTCCAGGAGGGTCCCTTTTCCAGGAGCAATTGACCCGGCAAATTCACAGTGTGGCTCAAGCTGCAGCCAACCCTGGCCCTGCAGCAGCCTCAGAGCTGGTGCTGATCCAGTAGGAGAAGGCACTGTGGAGCAGGGGACCTGGGAAGACAGAGGCAGAGAGTGGGCTGGCACTGTGGTCCCCCACCTGCGAGTTGATGTCCGCCTGGCCACAGGACCCCGTGCAGGCGACAGCACAGCTGCAGGCAGCCATTTGTGTCCAGGGAAGCAAGCCGGCCAGCTTTGGCTTTCCCACCCTGCGTGGGCCTTCAGACATCCCCTGGGCCGCAAGCTTGAAGTCTTTTATTTCTGTGCTAACCTCCCTGAAGGCCCAGGCCCTCTCTGATTATATTTTAATTTCTATCTAAGCAGCCTATAATTAATAGGCACATTGATGTGCTATTTATGTACTTTATATAATATGAATAAACAATAGATTATACTGGGCAAATTGGGTATAAATACTACACTTTCTCTGGATTGAAAAAACAAAAGTGTAAATAAGCACCCAAAAGCGTATTAGGTATTGTGAAATGGGAAGAAAATGTTCAAATAGGGAGGAGAATGAAACGGGGAAGGGAGGGAGGAAAGAAGGGAAACGTAAAAAGAAGAAAAAATTGAGAAAGAAAAGAAAACATGGAAACAAAGCTTCTGTGAACGGGGAGAGGGGAGGGCCTGAGAGGGCAAGGATGTGAGAAGAAATTAAAAATACAATTTTTTTTTTAAAAGCAACTGGGTGTGGTGGTGCATGCCTATAATTCCAGCACCAGAGAAGCTGAGGCAGGAGGACTGTTTCAAGTTCAAGACCAGCCTGGGCTACAAAGTGAGCTCAGGGCCAGCCTGAACTGCACAGAGACCCTGTCTCACACACAAAAAAACAAACAACAGATCATAAATATCATTCAGTTTGCACTTTGCTGCCTGGGTCTGTGTGCTGCACACATCGTGTTAAGCACCTTTCCTGGGCTAGGGAGGGCCCTAGTGTGGCCAGCTGGGTCCAAGGGCCTCCAGGACGTGGCTGAGAGCCAGGCTAGATGAGGACTCCTGCATAGTCATAACCATGGACAGGTGCAGCAAAGAGGTGGCACGAGCATGTGCTTCCCATGTTTTTCTGGGTCCGTCATAGCAGTGGTGATGCCAGGGTGGCCCAGCCTTCCCCACACAGCTAGGGCCCTGCTCCAGGACCTGCCTGAGGAGGCCTCCGGACTGTCCAGGCTATCATCCCACAGCAGGTCTCCCAGCTCAGCAGCCGGGCTGCCTCTGCTCAGCAGGTATCAACATGGAGAGGTCACGTGACTCTAGCAGAACCAATCTGATCCCTTCTCTGGGACCTCTAAGTGGAAGCCAGCGGAGGAGCCCTTTCTCCTTCACCATAGCTCTAAGGTGGTGCCAAGAGCCCCTTGGAGCTATGCCATATGGCTCTGGGCAGTTCAGGAAGAAGGGTACAGGTGCACGCTAATGCAACCCAAATGCCCATCCACTGAGGAATGCATACAGAAAATGTGGTATTTTTACATAGTGGAGTATTATTCAGCTATAAAACAGAATAAATTTGAGGTTTTTCTTGGGAAATGGATGCAACTAGAGGCCATACTCTTAGGTGAAATAAATCAGACCTGCATTTTTGCAAACATCATATTGTCTCCTCAGTGTAAGACCCAGAAAGGGAAAATAAAACCTGGACAGTACAACAGATTCTAGGAAAAGGGAATGAGCCTGTTCAAAAGGAATTCTAGTCAATTACTGAGACTAATTGACTAATTCTAGTCAATTACTGAGACTAGAAGGACAGCAGAGAAAGTGGAGGAAAGAGATGTACCCATGTATGTAGGCAGGATGGCTTGGATCATTGTACTATGAATTTTCGGCTGATCTGTGGGAAGGAGTAGCTATATTTAATTATTATTTTCTTTAGTCTTCTTTTTTCAATTTTTTCCCTTTTTCTCTCTTCTGAATTTCTTATAATCATTTTCTCTTTTTTTCTTCCAATTTTGCATGTATGTATCTGGTAATCTGAACAAATAATTGAAGAGAACACTGGGGTACCACAAATACTGTCAAATTCATATTATTTTGTTTAATAAGCTTCCGTATCATTTATAATTTTTTGTTGTAATACTATTTTTCACTCTTTAAAAATTAAAAAATAGGGATCTAAGATGAAAAAACACTTCTTTTTTTTTGAAAAAACACTTCTTCCGTGAAGAAATACAAATTGCAATTCTTATTTATAAGAAAAATGTTCAACGTCATAGATCATTCAAGGATGCAAATTAAAACAACACTGAGAGCCAGGTGTGGTGGCGCATGCCTGTAATCCCAGCTCTTGGGAGGCTCAGGCAAGAGGATCAGTGCAAGTTTGAGACAAGCCTGGGCTACAAAAGTGAGCTTAATGCAAGCCTGAACTGCATAGTGAGACCCTGTCTCAAAAGGACAAAAACAAAAAACAAAAAACAAAAAAAACCCTGAGATTCCATCTCACCCCCGAAAGAATGATTATCATCAAAAGTTTGTGCAGATATTGTTTGGAGAAATTTTATTCCATCTCACCCCCGAAAGAATGATTATCATCAAAAAATCAACCAATAAAATGCTGGAGTGGCTGTGGGGGAAAGGAACCCTTTCCTACTGTTGGTGGGAATGCAGACTGCTACAACTACAGGCACTGTGGAACGAAGTGTGCAGACTCCTCTGGAAACTGGGATTAGAGGTCCCATTCGACCCAGCTTTTCCCCTGCTGGACCCTCTAAACTAATTAAAAATATCTCATCCCAGTAATATATGTGTACCCATGTTTATAGCACCACAATTTTTTTTATTTTAAAGATAAATATAACAGTGAAACTGAGTTTCAAAATTAGTTAATATGACAGATATAATAGTTGATACATTACATATTGCTGTCTTCATATTCATTATTGAGAATACCAGATATAGGAATCATACCTTATCCACTCGATATTGGATAAGATATCCAATAAATTCAAGAAAGCACAAAACTTTCTTTTCAATGAACTAAAAAAAAAAAAAAGTAGCTCTATCACTATATAGCAGCACAATTTGTAACAGCTAAATCCTGGAAACAATCCAAAGGAATGGGCAAAAAAGATACGATCTTTTTATACAGTAGAATACTACTCAGCCATAAAGAAGGATTAATTTGACACTTTTATAGGTAAATGGTTGCAACTGGAGACCATACTTATGAGTGAAATAAATCACACTTACATGTGTAAACATCATCTTGTCACCTAGTATGAGAGACTAAAAGAGTAAATAAGGTCCAAAATGCACAGTAGGTATTGTAAAATGGGAAGAAATTGCTCAAAAGGAAAAAAGGAACTAAGATGGGAGAAAAGGAAAAGAAAGGGAGGGAAAGGAACAGAAAAAACAACATACAAGGCAGTTATAACACTAGCTTCTCTCAACTCATTGAAAAGAAAAGTTTGTGCAGATATTGTTTGGAGAAATTTTATGCCCATATCTTGTATCCTGATTAGCTACTTTAAATATAACAGTAATGGACATATTAAGTATTGTCACTGTATTGTTTTATTGAAATTTATTTTACTATTTTGCCATAAAATAAAAAAACAACCCCTTAGGCCTGCTTGTGGAGTTGTTCTAGTCCCACCAGCTTCTGCTTAGGTGTTTAAACAGGGTTTGAGGGGCCAGAGAGATTGCTCCATGGCACAAGTGCCTACCTGGCAAGTGCAAGATCATGAGTTCAAACCCTGGTCCAGCCAAAAAAAGAAAGAAAGAAAGGAAAGGAAAGGAACGGAACGGAATGGAACGGAAAGGAAAGGAAAAATGATAAACAAACAAACAAACGGGGCTTGAGAGGGGGCAAGAAGTGCAATCATCAAGTGGCCTGCTTCCTTCTCCTCCGCCGGGGCTTCACTTTACTTGTTTCGTTACTGTCTTGCTTGTACACATGCATGTAAGCTTTCTAGGCCTTTGTAGTGAGTTTTCCCTGCTTAGGGCTACACGTTGCCTGCTGTTTCTGAAAGGCAGCCCCGCTGTGGGATTTCTGGGCCGCGCCACTGTGCTTTCTTCTTTTTCTCCACACCGCCAGAGCAAGTGAGGCCCTTTGCATGCTCAGCAGCCTCCCAACTACTGCGCTGCCAGACCAGCACCTGGAAGTGCACCTCCGCTGTGCCCCCAGCCTCTGGCCTGGGCAGCTGCAGGCTTCCCTGCTCCTCCGCCCTTACCAGTCCGTGTGAGGACAGCCCTGTCCCTTCCTGCCGCGCCAGGTGAACAGCAGGATCTCACTACAGCTTTTCATTTACATCATGCAGTAAGTAATCATAGATGTGCTCACGAGCCTCTGGGACATCTGTGTGGGAATTTGTGTCTTCTGTTCATTTTTTAAAAAATTTGACACTGCAGGAAGGGCAGCCAGCACAGAAAGCACCTGGGACCCAGCAGCCAGCTTGGCCCGAGGAACCCAGATGCCTGAGCCAGCCCCCTGCCTGGCATGAACTGCCCAGGACCGAGCCACTGACTCAGCCAGAGAAACCCAGGGCAAATCCCCTTTGGAAATGGGAAACACTTTGCACACAGACACCTAATTTATGATTTGTCCTGTTAGGTAACTATAGCCTTTGCTTCTGTGGTCCAAAGTACAAAATCAATAGTCACTATAGTTTGTCCATTTCTAATTTTTTTTACGTTATCATGATTGCTAACTATACTAGTGTAGCTAGAATGTTACAGCTGTTGTAATCACTTGTTTTCCTTTGGGCAACAATATTGAGAAGCTCTGGTAATAACCTTATGACAGCCCTACATCTAGTGACTGAGGATAGAACCAAGTAGAAATCAAAATCACACTCTCAGTTAATTGATAAGGCAGGACCTTGGGACAGACACAAACCAAGAATCTCCGACACACAGAAGATATTACTGAAGAACTGACTTTTCTGAGAGAGATCTTTACAGTA
>PVJA010023133.1:16588-33464 GCA_004027025.1 Myocastor coypus
AAAAAAAAAAAAAAAAAAAGTGATGGAGCTGTGCATACCCCCACCACAGGAGACTTTCTGAGCTATGGCTTGCCCCTTCATATCATTATGGAAGCCACACTGACAGGTTCCAGGACCTTGGTGAGCCCTGTCTGCCCTCCCTCACCATTGTGGGAGCCCCTGGCCCATGCCCCAACCCCGACCTTCACAGCAGCCTTGCTGAGCTGTAGCCCCTTGCCACCATTGCAGAAGCCACGCTGAGCCCTGGACAGCTTCAGGGAGCCTTGGGGAGCCTATCCAACACTGCCCCCCTCATTGGAGCCTTCCTAACCCACACCCTGCTCTCCCACCATCACTGCTGAGCTCAGGTGAATTTTGAGGGCTTCAAAAATGTCAGAACAAAGAAGCAAAAGGCAACCTCAGACCTCTAGTCCACCAGAACAAGTCCAGGAGATAAGAACATAGAAGAACTTGGAAGTCACACCTCTAAAATTTCTGAAATGATAGCAACTGAAGTAAAGAAACAACTCCATCAGGCCATAGAAGAAATCAGATCAGAAATAATCTCTCAGGTTAAAAAAAAAAGATAACAATCATGAAAGAATTGTTCAACACATCTAAAGAAAAAATAGATTTAAAAATAGAGACTATAAAAATAATGGAAATATTGACTGAATGATATAGGAAAGAATTAGAATGCATGAAACACACACAAACAGATATCCAGGAAATTGGGAATTCCATCGAAATACGGCAAACAGCTTGAAGAAAACTGAAGACAGACTCTCAGGCCTTGAAGACAGTATTGCAGCGAGTGACCACAAAAGGGAAGATCTCTGAACAAGGAACCAGGAAATAACAATTCAACAGCTGCAACATGATGCAATGAAAAACAATATAAGACTGACTGGTGTCAATGAAACAGTAGGAATCAACACAAATGACACAAGAAGACGATTTGCGGAAGTAATAGAAGAAAATTTCCCAAGTATGGGGAAAGAATCTGACATAAAGATATGTGAGGCATATAGAATTCCAATTAGCCATAACTAAAATAAATCTACACCCAGACATATAATTGTAAAGATCCCAAAAATTCGGCACAAGAACAGAATATTAAACCATAAGAATCAAATCTCTTCTCCATTAGAGAAAAGAAACAAATCACATATAAAGCAACAGCCATCAGAATCATGACAGGTTTCTCAACACAAACTATCAAATCAAGAGCTTGAGGTGAAGTATTTCAAGTCCTGAATAGAACAGCTTCCAACCCAGATTGATGTACACTACAAAACACTTTCAAAATTAATGGAGAAATAAGATACTGCCATGACAAAGAACAAGTGAAGAAATTTATGACCATCAAACCAACCAACCCTACAAAGTACTGAAAGAGATTCTAGAAAGAGATAAAAACGACCATAGTTCCAAGAACAGTATCAGAAAGGAACCACCAAGCAGGGCAATCAATTAAATAAAGTAGGGAACCAACAGTATAAAAACAACATGGCAATGATAAGCCAGTACATATCAGCTATAGAGCTGATATGTAAATGGCATCAGTTCTCCAATTAAAAGAAGCAGGCTGGCAGAGTGGATCAAGAAACAAAATTCAAGGACTGGGGAGATAGCTCAATAGAATAAGTGCTTGCCTGGCAAGTGCAAGGTCCTGAGTTCAATCCCTGGTACTGCAAAGAAGAAAGAAACAAAATCCAATAATAGATGTTGTGAAAGGGAAAGAAACTGACTGCTCAAAGGTAAAAACAACTGGGAGGTGGGAAAGAAAATAATGAAAGGAAAACAATATGTACATCTTATATAAAAGATATGCTTATACTTTACACAAGATAGTCACAATAATTGTACTACTGATTTCCATTAGTTGATTAAAAGGAACAGTTAGCTCTTACATTGTTTGATCAATTTTGCGTGTCTATACCTGGTATCTGAACAACTACTTTGAAGATAAAAACATGCAATATAGTAAGCATTGTTAATTTCCCATCATCTTGTTTTGAAATTCTGTATTGCTTTTTATTGTAGGGGTTTTTTCTCTTTAAAATAAATTTTTTTTTCAGTACCAGGATATAACAAAGGACTTTGTTTGCTCTTCTCAGGTAGGCATTATGCCCCTGAGCAACAACACTGGCCCTAAAAGTTATTTTGTACAGAATTTAAACTCATAGAAAATTAAACTTACCAATTTAACACATTCTACATTGTTATATTTTGTTGTTTATTTTATGATACTTTTGTGCCTTTCTGCAAAAAGAAACATGTTTCGTGATACTTCTAGGAAGCCTTTTCCTTCCTTCCTTCCTTCCTTCCTTCCTTCCTCTTTCTTTCTTTCTTTCTTTCTTTCTTTCTTTCTTTCTTTCCTCTTCCTTTTTTGTAAGTCAAAGAGGCAGGGGCCAGGAGCATTCTTCCTCTTTCTTTCCTCTACCTGCTGCCCGCAATGCATGCAAGATAGCTAGAGTGCTGCCATCCACCTTGACAATGAGGTGGATGTAAGGCTAGAAGCCACAAGACAGAAGGAGCATGAGATGCAGGAAGATGCAATGCTGGCCACAAGGCTACTTTCATACTTCTTTTTTTTTTATTTTATTTTTTTGTCTTTTAGAGAAGGGTCTACAGGGTCTTCAGGGTCTCACTACTATATTGGACTCGTAATGATCTACCTGTTTACAGCCTCCCAGGAGCTGGGATTACAGGCGCAAGCCACCATACCTAGTCTCAATCGCCATCTCAGCACATGGCAGGTGTGGGGATCGAGCCCCCAGCCCCTGAGCTGCTTGCAGGTGCTTTAATCCTCTGTCATACTTCTTTTGGATAAGATGGAAACAAGCTTCTGCCTTGCATTAGCCTGTATCCTTCAGGACTGGGTTCCTCAAAGCTAATCCAGACAAAATGAGCATACAAAGATCAATTGCAAGCTCACTAAGTAGCCTTCCATTTTCTCTAGAGTCATCTACTGAGCTATGGTTCAACCAGGTCTGAGTGAGTGGCCCAAGAACTGGTGGTTCCAATCAGCACTTGAACCTGAGCCCCTGAAGCCAGAGCTCTGAGGCTGAAGCAGAAGGATTGCATGCTCAAGCCCACTCTTGGCAACCTAGAGACTTAGGGAGACCCTGTGTCAGATAAAGAGCAAACATAAGAGGGCTGGGATGTAGCTCCCTCCTAAGGCTCTGAATTCACCCGCGGGACCGGGTAGAGTCAGGAGCAACCCATCTAAGCACCCCACTGGGGCTGTCCCACAGGGGATGGCTGCTGTGCTTCACCATAGATGGCTCCTGACATCATGGTGTTGTGGCTGAGCTCTGCCCTCTGCTAAAGAATAGATCTGAGGGGCCGGGAAGATAGCTCCATGGCACAAGCACCCGCTTGACAAGTGCAAGGTTGTGAATTCAAACCCTGGTCCCACCAAAAAAAAAAAAAAAAAAGATCTGAGCAAAGAGGCTTAGAATAACCCAGCAGAACTGAGCGGGTCTGAACCTGTGCCCCGACCTGGGCCACACCAGTCTGGCCTGGGCTCTGAGCAGCTGGCTCTTGCCTGAGGCTCGCACCCTGGGGCTGCCTCCCCCACAGTATGGACGCTCAGCCAACAGTGCCCACCCAACCCTAGGGTGCATGAGGTCCAGGTAGGCCATGGGTCCCCAAGGCCAAGTGTGACCCTCTACTCCACTGTGGGAGGAGAGGCCTGGTGTGGGGCTGCCGACCTAGACAGGGGCCAAGCCAGCCTCCCCTGGAAACCAAACAAGTGCTGCTGAGCTGCCCCAGGAGTGGGGGGAGAGCCAGCTACTCACCTCACCTAGGCTCCACCAACCAGGAAGCCTGGTGGCCTAGGCTGGAACCTTTGTCCTTCTGCACTGTCTGGGGCATCCTTGACTCAGCGTGGCAAGTCCTCAGGCTCTGGATGCCTTGAGGCAGGGTCCCTGAACACCCGGTGCCAGCTCTGATGGCACAGACTGGAGTTCCCAGAGTATGGGGCTGTGTCCAGGAAGAGCCTTCCAAAGTACTGCAGCTTGGCAAGCCTTAGGGGTAGGGGGAGCTGGAGGCCACAGGCTGGCCACTGTTTTCTGGTGTAAGAGTGTCCAGGGACGAAGACCCTGGGTTCTGACCTTGTCCTGTATAAGAATTAATGCTGGTGAGGCAGTCAGGCCCCACCTGCCCACAGTATTTATTGTGCTCTCATGTACACAGAGCTGTTCCCACAGCCTCCGGCCCTCAGTGGCTTTCTGAAGGTGGAGCTGTGCTGCTGCTAGTAGATGGTACTGGGTGAGAGTCTAAACCCTCTGTGATGCCTCTCTGTCCTGCACCAACTCTCCGTGCAGCCAGCCTGCCACAGACTGAGACCTCTGCGCACTGTGAGCCAAAATCGGCCTCTCCTCCTTGAATCTGCAGGAGTCCAGTATGGTGTCTCAGCACGAAGCCAATGACTAAGACATGTTTCTTCTTCACCATGCTGCCACTAAGCCAGTAAACTCTGCACAGGAACTTATTAGATGGAGCTGCCCAGTGCTGGACTGGACTGTCAGCTAAGCACACTCCAACTCTGTGAGCTGAACAAACCTGTCCACTTTATACCATTCTCAGCTTCAAGTATTTTGTTAGAGCAACAAACAGACTAATGCAAAAAGAATTAAGACTAAATAGGTTGTAAGAGTGAGGCCCTAGAAGCACATGAGGTGGGCATCTTTAGAAGAGGAGAAAGAGACACCAAGGGCAAAGAGGATGGTCCTGAAAAGACACAGAAAGAAGGTAAAGAGAAAGGCATGGGATAAATCAGCCCTGTGACACTTTGACTTGCACCTCCACTGGTTCTATGAGAAGCCAGTGTCTGCTGACATGGAGCTTGGGTTTGGATAGGGCTGGCTGCACCTGTCCACCAGCCTTAGGCACTCAGCTCACAGCTGAGCTCCTCCGCCTCTCACCTGGCAAGGTGGGGTCCTTCCAAGGCTACCCCTAAATTGAGCCCCTGGCACCTCACCCAGACAACATTCATTCATCAGCCAAATCTCCATTTCCAATTTGAGGGCCCTCATTTTTTCCCCCAGTTTCAGAAAGTAGATCTAAAGGGCTGACCAGACAGCAGATTGAAGGCCCCGCTTAGGCAGAGTGCAGTGGTCGGGGTTCGATCCCTGGTGTGCTGTGCCAGTCCTGACCATGGGGCACAATGAGAGCACAATTGAGACTGGGCATGGTGGGACACACCTGTACTCCCAGTGCTTGGGAAGCTGAAAACAGGATCACTGCAAGTCCTATCTACATAGCGAGACCCTGTAGACCCTGCCCAGAGAGAGAGAGAGAGAGAGAGAGAGAGAGAGAGAGAATGAGAATCTATTTATTAATTTCACCCAGCAAGAAATTGGAATCCCCTTCTAGAGTTGAATGGCTATAAACCAAACAAGGATGCAAAGATCATTTGCTCAGAGCTTGTTGCAGCTGAAGACTGAGATGCCCTCACAGGTGTCCTGGATGGGCAGAGTAGTGGGGAGTAATGTGCCAAGAGCCTTCCTGTCACCAGGACACCATGCCTTATCCCACACCCTCATGGCGCTGAACTGAAGTCTTATTTAAAACACTGACCAAACTGCAGGGCATGAATTATCAACTCGAATTACAAAATGCACAGCTCATTTTCAATTCTCTATTTGCATTTCCTTCCAGAATGGTGGCCGCAGGTCAGGGTCTGGACAACCAGCTTCCTCGGAGTGCACAGAACCGCCACTGGGAGCTGGGCAGAAGGCTGCACTAAGGGAAGGGCACCGCCTGGGACCCTGCACCAGCCATGCCCGCCCCCACCTCTGGGCTGGGATCTCCAGTGTCACAGCAGCCATCCACAGGTACCTGAGAGCTCACAGGGCCCTGATTCGTTCTGCAGGACTCTTTTTTTTTTTTTTTTTTTTTTTGAGACAGGGTCTTGCTATGCAGTTCAGGCTGGCCTTGAGCTCACTTTTGTAGTCAGGCTGGTCTCGAACTCACACCAATCCTCCTGCCTCAGCCTCCCAAGTGCTGGGATTACAGACATGCGCCACCACGCCCGGCTGCTCAGTAGGACTCTTAACAAATCTGGCTCCCAGCTCTGGTCCTCAGCCTCCCAGGCCCAGCCTCTGTCTGGACCCTCTTTGCATCCTGCAGCAGCAGCCAGGGGCAGGTTAGCGAGCATCAGTACTCGGTGCGAAGGAAAAGCCAAGATGGGGTTTCAGCCTGCGCCCACGGACCCTGCAGACAGGCGCCATCCAGTGTGCGAGGACCTTCTGCGGTGTCTTCCTCCGGTGGACACCAAGGGTCATGTGCTCTCGGAGAGGCTGGATACCCAGACACCCTTGGAGCAGGTCCTCCAGCCCAGGAGCCCTTGGAGGTCATAAGCGTCACACGTGGGTTTGTGCTACCTCGCCCAAGCCCCGCACTGTAACGAGAGTAGACTAGGTGCGACCCCATTCTGTCAGAGTCCCACTTCTGTATGTGAGTGACGCCTTACAGAAGTCCTAAGTGTGGATTTTAATTTGCCATTTTGCCCTCACGCTAGGTAAGAGCCGTCGCTGAGAGCTCCACTGCCTGCGAGCCTGCCTGCTCGCCCTCCCGCCCTTCTTGCTCTCCCTGCCCTCATGCTACCTCTGCTCTCTCCATCCACATGGGCGATCCTGCTTGCACTCCTTATCACCTCTGCCTGGTTCCTGCTCTTGGGCAATCACATCAGCATGGGCCGTGTGCCTGAGGGCATGGGTGACCTCTCTGCAGGGAAGGGGGGAAGTAGGGAGGTGGGAGTGGACAGACGCTCCACAACTGCCCTGAGGCTCTGCTGTCGCTCCACTCCAGGCGTCCGCTGAACACCCGGAGCCCTGCTGCTGAGCCCTCTGTCGTGGCTGCTTCATGCCTGGCAAGAGGCTCCTCTAACTTACTGCATTGCTTTCTTGGTACAGGTGGGTTGAGCTGGCGCCCGCACACCGCCCTCAACCACTCAGGCTTTCCTTCCTGTGCGGGCCGAAGGGCTGGGTCCCCCCACACGCACACAGGAAAAGTGCACGGAGCTGGGTGGCTGGCTTGCATGCACTGGACCGTCGTCAGCTGCTCGGCCCGCCCCGCATGGCTCCCCACATCCCGCACTGCCCAGAGCAAAGCCTGGGCTATCTGCGTGGACGACGACGCAGCCTCTGCGCTAGGCCCAGGGGCGGCACTGCGTGCAGGGCCAGGACAGGTGCGACCGCTGCCCCCCGCCGTCACACCCCCACGCCCTCTGTCCCCGCAGCCGCGGACAGCCAAGGGTAAGGAGAGGCCGCCCCTCTATTCTGCCTCCCGGCCGGCCGGACCCTCTCGGAGGCTGAGCCGGGGTCCCGGGAAGGAAGGCGCCTGGCGGGCTCGCGGGCCGGGCCATGGCGGGTTGTGTAGCAAGCGCGCGTGGACCGAGAAGGCACTCCACGCGGGGACAACTGTGGCTTCACCCTTCCGGGCCCGCAGGTTTCCAGGGCGTGGAGGCCTAGCTCAGCACAGCCCTTGCTTTGCGGCCACCTTGCAGGAGACAGTGCCCGCCGCTCCCAGCAGAGGGCGCCGCGGAGCGAACCCCATTAGAGTGCGCGCGGAGGGTGGCGCGTGCCGCGTGGGGTTGTGGCTGGGAGGACCGCGTGGGGCGGAGCCGGGGAGGGGGGAATAGGACGGGGAGGGAAGGGGATGAGGAAGGAGGGAAGGGGGCGGGACCTGGGACTGGGAGGGAGGGAAGGGTCTGGGGAGGGAAGGGGGGAGGTAAGGGGATGGGGAGGGAGGGAAGCGGGCAGAGTGAGGCCTAGGGCTGGGGTTCAGGCAGGTCCTGATGCAGACCTGGCCTGGTGTTGAGTTGTGGATGACCCAGAACTGATGCGTGGCCTGTCTCAGATGCCCTGGCTGCCAGGTGGGCAGAGGCGAGGTGGGCCCAGGGTGTTGGGGAGCGTTTGGGCGCCCATCGGCATGGAAGGCAGGCACCCAAGGAAACAGAACATGAGGACGAGGGAATGACGCTCCTCTGGAATCCCAACACTCAAAAGGCTGAAGTAGGAGGATCACTAGGTCAGCCCAGTCTGGTGAGATCCTGCTTAAAAATAGAAAAATTTTGTTGTTGTTGTTTTGTCTTTTTGAAACAGGGTCTCGCTATGTAGCTCAGGCTGGCCTTGAGCTCACTTTGGTAGCCCAGGCCAGTCTCGAACTCGCACCCATCCTCCTGCCTCAGCCTCCCAAGTGCTGGGATTACAGGCGTGCACCACCACGCCCAGCTTAAAAATAGAAAATTAGAAAAGGACACAGCTCTAAGGGTATGGGTTCAGGCCCCAACGGAGGGGGTCTACAGTTAAATGAAGCTCTGAAGTTTTCGTGTGGCTTCCAGGGATGGGGTTTTGCTATGTGGCCCTGGCTGGCCTGACACCTGCTGTCCCACTTGCCCCAGCCTCCCCAAAGCTGGAGTTTCAGGTGCCCACGGTATAAGGTCTGCTCTTTAAACTCCAGCAGGGGTACACTGCAGGGTGCCTCTTTCCCTGCTTTTTCCTGGCCCAAGACTCTGCAGAGCAGGTTTCTTTATAACTTTTTTTTTTTTTTTGTGGAACCGGGGTTTAAGCTCATGACCTTGCACTTGCCAGACAGGCACTTGTGCTACAGAGCTATCTCCCCAGCCCCTCAGGTTTCTTTATAAACGTACAACTTTGCTTCCTTAAAATGTAATAAAATAAAGGACACCATAAAGGGAATGAAGGCAAAGTAACAAATGGGGTGAGGGAGACTTGCAATACATGTTCCTGGGAAAGGATTCATATCCAGGATACATGTACTTTAAAAAGCTGTAACACGCATAACTCAGCAACTTAGAACCTACAAGCACTTCCTAGAAACCAACCAGGAAACCCAGGAGCTGGAAGAAGACGCTCAGACTCATCTGTTACCAAGGAAGTATAAGTGAAAACCATGATTTATATTACCAAACCCACTAGATCAGCACAATGTAACCACTGGGCCAGTGCGGCATGTGGAGAAAACTTAGGAACAAGTGCACCAAGGGGTGGAGGAGCCACCCTCCAGGTGATGGAAATGGACATGGGACAAAGGGGTCTCCCCAAGTCCACGGGGTACCTGCAAGGGACCTGTATGTGCCAGGGACAGCAGATGCCTTACAGCACTGTCCCGCAGCAGATGGGGTCACAAACAGCCCTGTATGCAGGGAGAGGTGGACAAGGAAGAAGGGCACATGCCACGTGGTGCCTAGCACTCTGCCTGAAGACTTCAGAGAGCACAGATGTCTACTCACATAAAACAGAACCAAAATCACTGAGGAAGCCGTGTTCCAGGGCCCTCCCAAGCACTTCCAAAGTGGATGCTGGAGCTGGGGCTTCCTGTGTCACACGGTGCTCTGAGGAGCAGCAAAGCCAGCATTACTGTCTGGCTGAAAATGCCCAAGGGGCCACAATGGGGAAAAAGGACTTGCTGTGGCCACCATAATGCCACAGAACTGCTCTTTAATATTTTCCTTGTAACATTTCTAGCACTGGTGGTGTTGTATATGTAATTATGACCAGTTAGCAGAATCTAGTTGATAAATGTTGCACTTGCTAGCTGCTTAAAAAATGGCCTTGAGGAGCCAGGTGTGGTAGCGCACACCTGTAATCCCAGCACTTGGGAAGCTGAAGCAGAAGGACTGGTGCAAGTTCAAGACCAGCCTACACTACAAAAGTGAGTTCAAGGCCAGCCTGAACTGCATAGTGAGACCCTGTCTCAAAAAGACAAAAAAATAAAAAATGGCCTTGAACTCACTGTGTCATCTAAGTTGGCCCTAAATTTGTGGGGATCCACCTGTCTCAGCCTCCCACCTTATGGGATGACAGACATGTGTCATCAACCCTGGCTATTTTGAGCCCCATTTAATAATTACAAGCACTTATGTATGTCTTCTTAGTAATGATAAACACCTGATTTCCTGGGCACATGTGTGCACAGGTAGGCTGCAGCACTGTTTTACTCCTGGGAGTGCACAAGTGTGTGACATTGGACACACGTGGACTCCTATCCAGCTGTGTGGTGCAGGCTCGGACAAGGGGCTAGTGCTGCAGTGGACCCTCCTCCATTGTGCTGAGGCAGTCTGCATTCATGTGCTGGATAGAAATACTAGCTAAAGGTCATATATATCCTAGCGGTAGATGTGTCTGGGGCCATGCTGCCTGTTGACCAGGCCTGCCTGCTGGACAGGCTGGATGTGCGTGGTTAAACCGTCGGGAATTGCCTATGCTGATCTCACACCGTTTAAGCAGCATATCACACTGCTTAAAATGAGGGCCAGGGATAATAGCTCAGTGGCACAGTGCCTGTCTGGTAAGCATGAGGTCCTGAGTTCAATTTCTGATCCTCACAAAAGTAAAAATAAAAGGAAATTATACTCATTGAATGGAAAATTCAAGAGAATCCAGGAACTGAATAATATTTTAAGAGGGGAGATACTGGATTGGTAGAAAAATCAGGGAGTGAAGATGCCTCTGACGTATCTGAAATTCTTTTCTGTTGAGGGAAGAGGCTGTGCCATTCTGTGAACTTGTCTGCAGCCCTTGCTGCTGCGGGAAGGTGGGGGAGCCCAGAGAGTAGGCAGGGGAGGCTCAAGGTGATTTGGGGTGGGTCTAATGGGAAACTGTGGGGCACTGAGGCACGGCTCTTCTTCACCCCCACCTGGGAGGGAACCCAGACTTCTCTGCCATGTGTATCCCTCCACAATGTACTGCGTGGCACAGGCCCAAAGCAATGCATTCAGCCAATCTCAGATTGGAGCCTCCAAAACTGTGAGCAAAATAAACCTTTCCTGTTTTTAAATTGATTATCTCACGTATGTTGTTACAGTCATGGGGAACTCATTAACATAAACATATACATTTCATGTGGTTGGTCTATGTTTTTATTCACAAATTTACAAATACTTGTTGACTAATTGATTTGTTTTGTTTTTGTAGGACCAGGGTTTGAACTCACAACCTTGCACTTGCCCAGCAAGCACTTGTGCCACAGAGCTATCTCCCTGGCCCTACAAAACTACTTAGTTTTTTTTTTTTTTTCTTTTTTCTTTTTGTGGTACTGGTTTTTTTTTTCTTTTTGAGACAGGGTCTCGCTATGCAGTGCAGGCTGGCCTTGAGCTGACTTTTGTAGTCCACGCTGGTCTTGAACTCACATCAGTCCTCTTGCCTCATCCTCCCAAGTGCTGGGATTATAGGCATGTACCACCACGCCTGGCTAGTACTGGGGTTTGAACTCAGGACCTTGCACTTACTAAGCAGGCGCTTATTCTACTGAGCTATCTCCCCAGCCCCCGACTGATGATTAGTTGATGGGAGTGATGGGTGGAATCCAGGACCTTACACAAGTCTGGCAAGTGTTCTGCCACTAAGCAGTACCCAGCACAACACACCTGCTAATCACCTGCCAGCTACCCATTGTATAACTACAAGCAAGCATCTTCTTCATCTCTGCCTCATTTGTCAAAAAGAGGACAAAAAGAGCATCAGCCTGAGAGGGCTGCTATGAAAATAAAACCCTTGCCTGTACAGTCGAGTCAGGAAGCTATAATGAAAAAAAAATTCTGAAAGTAGAAAGAATGGTTTACCGAAAGAAAGAAAGAAAGAAAGAAAATCAAATGACAGCAGATTTCTTATTGGAAACTGGAGATTAGAAGGAAATGACACATTTTTTAAAAAAATGCGCAAAGCACAGAACTATCAGTGCGAAATCCTACACTGAATGAAAATATCTTTTGAAAACAGAAGATGTGAACTCATTCTCAGACAGAGTAGCACTTAAAGAATTTGCCACCAGCCAACCTACTAAAAAAGAATGCCTAAAGGACATGATCTATTCAAGAGATACAAATTAAAAAAACACTGAGATCCCATCTCATACCCCTTCCCCAGAAAGAAGAAATCAAGAAACCAACCAACAAAGCTGGGCATGGTAGCACATGCCTATGATCTCAGCACTGGGGAGGCTGAGGCAGGAGGATTGGCGTGAGTTCAAGACCGGCCGGGGCTACAAAAGTGAGTTCAAGGCCAGCCTGAACTGCATAGTGAGACCCTGTCTCAAAAAGACAAAAAAAGAGAAAGAAAGAAAGAAAGAAAGAAAGAAAGAAAGAAAGAAAGAAAGAAAGAAAGAAAGAAAGAAAAGAAAAGAAAAGAAAAGAGTCAACCAACAACAAACACTGGAGACCCTGAGGGGAAAAAAGAACCTTTCTCCACTGTTGGTGGGAGGATAGACTGGTCCAGCCACTACAGAAATCAGTGTGGCGATTGCTCAAAAAACTAGGACTAGAGGGTCCATTTGATCTAGCCACTGCGCTTGTGGAGGACCACCTTTGCACACTCCCTGAAAGAGAAACAATTGATTGTATCTTGGCTGACCTGACCCCATGTCTATGTATTGTTATGTACAGAGCTGGCTCAGACTTTTCCCTATCACCTCAGCTGGCTTTAAGCAATGTATATCAGTCTGGTTGACATGCTGGTGGTAGTCTTTGAAGATGGCACGTGTATTTATCCTTGGACACCCCACCTGCTGCTCTCCCAATGCACCATGGCTGGACTGAGGACTCCTTGATTTCCCACAGCTACAAATGTGCCTTAGTGGCTTTATTCTTGCCATGGGTTGTGCTGGAAATGGTAGACTGGAATTAATCCACTAGAGTTCCAATAACTTTTCCGTGGGATTGCAAACACAAACTTCCTGGGCTGAGACAAAGGCCAGGAAGGCCTCTGTGTGAAGTCAGATGGCTCTGAGACCTGGGGACCCGGCTGCACAAGAGACACTGTTTGCCCACCCACAAAGGGGTTTGACAGTGGTAACCACACTGTGCCTCGTAGGACCTGAGCCGGCAAGTGCCTATCTGTCCCTTCCCCGTGGGCAGGCACTGCTGTAGCCTCATGGATAGGATGGGAACCTGAGTGGCTGGCTGGAGCACAGCAGCTTCTTGGTTCTGGAAAGGCCGGGATTCTCAGAACTGAGCGTCAGTCCTCGGGCTATGGCTTTCCCAGTATATCACCTGGAGGCGGGTCACCCTCCTGACCCCGGGTCAGGTCAGCAGGGTTCAAGGGCAGTAGGAAGTAGGCCATTACGCTTCACTTGGGCATGGAATGGCTTCTTTCTGGAGCATGCATTCAGGCTCTGTGTGGGGCAAGGAGTCAAGCTGCCGCGCTTTTGTGACCTCTGGCTCCACCTCCTCCTTGCCCATGTGGGTGGACACATGAGCATGAGGGTCTGTGTCAGCCTCTTCTCTGGGCAGTGGGGTGTGGGACCAAGTGGAAGAGAACCAGGTGATTCTGAGATCTTGAGAGGGTTGGGGGGGGGGTCCCTAGAGCCAGGCCCAGCTGTGCAGCTCACAGATGGAGGACTCTGAGCACATCCCTCAACCTGCACACACATGTGGTCTTTGGACCAGCTTTAACCTTGACCCCCGCGAAGGCAGACAACTCATGGTCTCGTGGCTTTGGACACATCCTGAGCCTCCCAGGGCTCTCTGACACCTTCCCATGCTTCAACAAGACTAGAAAGAGCTATACATTCACTCATTTCTACTCTCCCCAAGGAATTAAAAGCGATATATGCAGGTCTATGGTTAAGTGGCAAAGTCTGCAATAGCCAAACCTTGGGAACAACCCAAGTGCTCATCAACTAATGAATAGATAAGGATGTAGTTTTTTTTTTTATACAATGGAGTACTATTCTGCCATAAAGGATAAGCATGAGAGGCATTTATAGATGAATCCATGGACCTTTGAGTCCATACTCTTAAGAAGAATAAATGGGACACGTGTGTAAACACTGCACTGTTTCTCTGGTGTGCAAAACCGAAAGTATAAATAAGGACTAAATGTACAATAGGTATTATGAAATAGGAATGAGATGTTCAAATGTGAAGGGGAATGAGGGAGACAGGAGGGGTAAAGAAAACACAAGATAGTGCCCAGGTGTGGTGGCACATGCCTGCAATCCCAGCACTTGGGAGGCTGAGGCAGGAGGATCTGTGAGTTTGAGACCAGCCTGGGATACAGAAGTGAGTTCAAGGTCAGCCTAAACTGTATAGTGAGACTCTATGTCAAAGAGACAAAAAAAAAAAAAGTTTTTAAAAAGTGAAAAAGAAAGAAAACATGGAAGCAAAGCTTTTTAAAATGGAGAGGAAAAGAAGGGTTAAAGGGAGGGGCCTGGGGAGATAGCTCCGTGGCACAAGTGCCTGCCTGGCAAGTGCAAGGTCATGAGATTGAACCCCGATCCTGTCAAAAAAAAAGTAGAAAATGGGGACAGAAAAACAAGTTACACCAGGCACAAGTAGAAATTCTCTATGATGGATGTGATCTTTATGCACATCTAACATGTACCAATAAAATCTGATTTAAAATACATAAATGATCAGCTCTTTTGGGCCATGTCTACAGGAGACAGCTCTGTTAGTCTGGTGGCTGTAGCTAATAACACAATGTCACAGATTAGCTGAGTTATAAAGAAAAGAGCATTACATTGGCTCACAGCTCTGCTCCAAGATGAGGGGTGGCTCCTGTGATGCCATTTACTGGTTCTGTGGCATAATGTGATTAATGCGATTAAACTAGAAACCAAGCAGAGGTAACATATTTGGTATTATATAAATATATCCAAATGCAGTAGGAGAGATGGCTGGGCAGTTGATGTGATCTGTCCCTTAGTGGAGACTTGTCCTCTGTGCCTGGGACCTGTGTGCAAAGCAGCTTTGGAGCCCTGCGTAAGACAGCAAGATCTGACATCAGTGTAAAGGACAACAGCTGCTGGCCTGCGGGCCACTGTCTTGCTCTTGCAGTGGTCCACCTTGAGGCACTGTGCACTTTATCTCGACAACACTTCTCTGAGCACTTCTTTTGCATGCCACTTTCCTGTCTTCTTTTACCTCTAAATAAACCTAAAGCATTTACATTCATTAGCTGTCTGGTCCCATTCTTTGATCAGGACAAGAGCCTGGACAAGATAACTGGATGCCCTACTGTCTGCTAACATACCCACTTGGGAACTAAACAATGCACTTCAAGTAATGCCTGAGTAAAAAATGAAATCTCTAATAAAAAACAAAGAACTGAGTGAAAATAAATATTCAAGTAAATCTAACACTATAGAGGACTTAGAGAATGAAATGCTCATTTAGGAAGGCCTTGTATTCATAATCTAAACTCCCTCTTCTAGAAACTAAGAAGAGCAAAATAAATCCAAATCAAAAAAGAATGAAAAGAGCAGAATTCAATGAAACTGAAAAATGGAAAAAACAGAGATCAATAAAACAAAAAGGTGGTTCTTGAAATGATAAATAGAAGTAATGAGCCTTGAACATATTGACAGAGAAAAAAGGGAAAAGACAGTTTCTAATGTCAGAAAGAGGCATTACCATCTATACACTGCAGCCTTGGAGAAGACTCAAAGGAGAATATCATTTTAAAAACTCAGCACAGAAATTCACCAATTTAAAGTAACTGCACTAATTCCTAGCAGGCTGAAACTATTCAAATACTTCTAAGATTAATTAAATCCTGGGGGAACCAGACGTGGTGCTGCATGCCTATAATCCCAGCACTTGGGAGGCTGAGGCAGGAGGATCAGTGCAAGTTCGAGACCAGCCTGGGCTACAAAAGTGAGCTCAAGGCCAGGTTGGGCTGCATAGTGAGACTCTGTCTCAAAAAAGACACAATAAGTAAATAAATAAATAAATTAATTAATTCTGGGAGATGTAAAAAAAGAATCAATATATATAAGTACATAAGCCAATTTCCCACAGTGAGCAAAAGCATCACAGTCCTGCAAACATGTATGAATAAAAATAAAAATTTTTAAAGGGCTGGAGCTGTAGTGCAGTGTGAAGAGGCTGGGTTCAATTCCAAGGACTAACTGGGGAAAGTAAAGAGCACAGAAGAATAAGTCCTGAATAAGGGTGGTTAATACAAGTGCTTTTCATGTCTAATCTACAAAAGCCTGTATAAATCTCTGCACTCAGATGGTGTCACTAGAGAGCTCTACCAAACGTTAAAGAATGAACACCAGCACCAGCAATCCAGAGAGGAGAGCACATTTTCCACCATGCTTTCTGTGGCCCTGAAACCAAAATCGGAGAAAGAGAACCAAAAAAACACTCTAGACTGATGTTGCTCATGAACCTAGATACCAAATAGCAGATCAAAGGAGCAATATTTTATCTATCTATCTATCTATCTATCTATCTATCTATCTATCTATCATTTTTGTGGGACCAGGGTTCGAACTTACGACCTTGCACTTGCCAGGCAGGCATTTGTGCCACAGAGCTATCTCTCCAGCCCTTAGCAATATTTTAAAATCATAATGGTCCATAATCATATACTTTTTTTTTTTTTTTTTTTTTTTTTTTTTTTTTTTTTTTTTTTTTTTTTTTTTTTTTTTTTTTTTTTTTTTTTTTTTTTTTTTTTTGTCTTTTTGAGACAGGGTCTCACTATGCAGTTCAGGCTGATCTTGAGCTCACTTTTGTAGCCCAGGCTGGTCTCGAACTCGCAGTGATCCTCCTGCCTCAGCCTCCCAAGTGCTGGGATTACAGGCGTGCACCACCACGCCCGGCTGGATATTCATTTTAAGGATGTAAGACTGACTCAACATCTGAAATCAGTGTAATCTACTATATTAACAGGGTTAAAAAGAAATTTGGGGGGGTCAGGGAGATAGCTCCATGGTATAAGTGCCTGCCTGGCAAGTGCAACATCGTGAGTTTGAAACTTGGTCCCACGAAAGGAAGGAAGGAAGGAAGGAAGGAAGGAAGGAAGGAAGGAAGGAAGGAAGAAAGAAAGAAAGAGGGAGGGCGGGAGGGAAGGAAGGAAGGAAGGAAGGAAGGAAGGAAGGAAGGAAGGAAGGAAGGAAGGAAGGAAGGAAGGAA
>PVJA010023134.1:0-2500 GCA_004027025.1 Myocastor coypus
AATTCTTAAGTAAATTATTTATCCAAAAACATAACTATTTACTTTGATACAGATGTTTTCCTAAGATGGAGGTGACAACAAGGAATTGAATATGGTCCATGGGATTGTAGTCAGACAGAGAAGGTCATTGCAAAGCAATGAAAGTTAAATGACAGAGGTTTACACATGGTGATCTAAGTACTCAGGGGGCGGTTCACTTGTCCTGGGGACAGTGTGAGTTCATTAGGGAAGGCCTACTTGTCCAGGTGATGGGTGAGTTGTGTCTTACAGAGCAATAAGGAGGCTAACAGTTCCTAAAATGAAGCAGGGCAGAGTGAGGCAATCCAGGCGAAAGGCAAGCATGAGTGTGGGCCTGGACCGATGAGCAGCATAGCGTCTTCCAGAAATCACATAGGGTTGGGAGTTGCTGGAGCACGAGGAACACAGAGAGGAGTGGTCCATGTGGAAAATGATGAAGGGTTTTGTGTGCCAGGATAGGGGCTTCAGATTTCATTCTGTAGGCAAAGTGAAAGTGGTCCATTCATTCAACACACATCTCTGAATGGTTACAGCCACATTCTGTTTCATAGTCCGGATGTAATGGTGAGCTGAGTGGATGCCATGTTTGTCTGAATGGAACTTATGCTGTAGCAAAATTAAATTATTTCAAAATGGGGGGGGTGGGCTTCAAAGGCATTAACAAAAGAGCCATCATCAACATGGAAGAAGAAGAGATTAATTTACTTGAGCACTATCTTGGGGTAAAAATGGAGAACACATAATGAGTGATTGGATGATAAGGAAGGGAAGGGAAGGGAAGGAAGAAAAAGAGAGGGAGAAGGAAAGGGAGAAGGAGACACACTGGCCCTGGATGGTTGGCGCAGTGCCTCTGAGATGGTGAGTAAAGAAGAATGAGTGGGACATAACTAATGGAGACATGAAGACTTTAACCAGGAACTTGTTGAGTAAGGTGGATATTTTTACAAGTAGATATTTGAGCAGGTAGTTAGAGCTAAAAGTCTAAAGAACAAAAGAGATTCATGAGGGCCTGGCAGGATGGCTCAGTGGTCTAAAGCACTTCCTTAGGAAAGCTTAGGTGGCTGCAAGGACCATGGTTCGATCCCTGGCACCACATGCTGCTCCAACCCTGCCCTCAGGGCAGGCTGAGCCAGCCATAAAAATAAATACATGAACAAACAGAAGTTCTGAAACAAGAAAAAGAAAAAGCAATAAAAAAATTCTAAAAAAAAAAAAAAAAAGAGATTCATGAGCACAAATTTCATAGCATACAGATGAGATCATTCAATCCATGGCCATCAAAAAAGTATCCAAGGAAAACGGAAATTGATAAGAAGGCCTGAAGTATGCTCCCATGTAAAGCGTGCATGGTAAAAAGTCACCAGTGGATATGTCTACCCAGGAAGGAGGGGTCACTTGTGAAGATGCAGTTGGCTTCCTGGAATGCTGATGGCATAGTAACTAATACTAATTCATGAACATGTACTGCCAGCTGAACATGAGTGATGCTCCTGTGTAAAGCATGCATGGAAAAAATGGTAGTGAAAAAAAGTCACCAAAAAGTCTACTGAGGAAGGCGAAATGCAGAGCCAGGAAAGAAGAAGACAAGAGTAAGATGCTGTCGTGGAGAAGCCTACAGTCATTGGAGGTCACTGATTCTACCACATTATCAGTGAAAATATAAGGAAATACAATGAAATGAATATTTAAGAAAACAATTTATTTTGAGCCTTCTTAGGAACCGACAGAAGAAAACATGAAGCATCGAAGCTCTCAAAGAGAAAACAGATACAGAGAATCATAGCTTGTTTCAAATCCTTAAAATTGTGTCTTTGGGGACCATAAACTTAGCCAAAAAACCCAGGAACCTAAATTGGTTTCTATATTATGTGCTGCATTTCTATATTGACCAAGAGGCGTTTGCTGATGGACTGAAGCTTCCAGCTGGCTGCCTCCTTCCATGGTAGTACTGCATGGAGGACACTGGTTGCCATGTTAATGTGTAGACCCAGAAATTTTTGTGGTTCTTCCACCTGTGGTTTCTAGCCCCATGAATGACTCCTAGAGCACCGGTTGTCATATTTTTAGAGAGCCATATAGGGATTCTGACATGGAACAATATGTGAGTGTATATGTGATACAGTTTCCTGTATCACATGGGATCATATCTTGGTTCTAAGTCACCTTTTTTGGAGATTTAAAAGTATTACCAAAGTAAGATTTTTCTCTCCCTGAAAGCTTCCATGGGAGGTTTCTGGACTCCAGGTTGGGACTCATTGTCTTAGTGGATTTCTAATGGATGAGAACATGGCCACTGCTCATTCTGAAATTACACTCATTTTACAAAGAAACCCTCTTCAGGACTTAATTTAGAACCACGACCAAGACTTGCTATACATCTAGTGCAATGCATCATTGATTTTATTCTGTCGGTCTTATTTTACAAGTGGTCCCAAGCGACTTCCAACTTCACAGATACATGTATGTAATTATATGCACAGTT